>CANUEY010572295.1:0-14106 GCA_948099555.1 Croton setiger
CCGGGCGGCTGTTTAAGTGAAACTTAAACAGTCGTACCTTACCCCCTTACCCAGATTTCTGAATATTTTGACCAGTGCCTTAAAATTAAAAACGGAGTCATTTTATAAAATTAAAATTGGTGTCCCGAAAGCGGGTGGTGATTCTAAATTTTTTTTTTTAAAGACCGACTAGTTCGGCGCACGCGATCCCAAAAACATTTTATCATCACTTTTTGGTAAAAATCCAAATTAAACATCTACAGTTCCTCTTTACAATTGTTTTCAAAATTAAATTGAAAGAAATCCCTAATCCCTAATTTTGGACCTTGATTTCAGAAATTCCCTCAATTTATAATGAATAAAAAAAACCCTAATTGCTAATTTTTCCCCAAATCGAAAGAACAGAACACCCTCCAACGAAAATCCTTACAATTTCTTTATTTTCTCTCGTGTTTCCGAAACTTTCGTCTCTCTCCAGAAAGCTTCGAATTCACCCCCCGTCGGACCGAATCCTGTACCATCAAGCTGCTCCGCTTTTATCTTCCTCTAGAAAAGAAAAGTCGTTCTTCCACGATCCCTCTCTTTCTTCTTCTTCGTTTCCACGTTCCAGTTTGTCTCCTCCATCTTCGTGCTCTCCATCGTCGCTCTCATTCTCTCACGATCCTCAATTCAACGAAATCCCTAATTTCCTAGGATTTCGTTTTCTTTCTTTCTGCCCTCGTCTGTTTCGTGTTGTTTCGCTTCTGGTACGTGATGAAGGAATGGGAACGGCAGCGTTTTGGTTGCTGTTCCCTTATATTTTTTTTTGGTTTTTCTTACATCCAAAAACGGTGTCGTTTCATTATTTAATGACGACATCGTTTTGCCTTCAGCTGATGCGCGCCTCCAGACTAAGTGCAACAGCGTCGTTTCAGTCCTTACTGAAACGATGTCATTTTGATCTTTCAGTGATGTCCCCTTCCTATTCTCCCTTAATTCCTTTTTAGCCCCTTCTCTTTCCTCCTTCCATCAATGACGTCCTTCCTTCCCCCAAATCCTCTCAATTCTCCTAATTTCTTTTCAATTTACACCCTTCTTCTAATTTTCTCCAAATTCCTTTCTCTCTTCCACTAATTTTAATTTTCTTTAAAAATAAAATTAAATCTAAAATCACTTTTTAACAATCTCATTCATCATTTTTCTTAAAATAATATAAAACAAAATTAGAATTAAAACTCAAAGGACAACTAGATTAAATTTTCTTTTCTCTTTTTCTTCTTTTTTAAATTTCTTTTAACATCAAAATAAAAATACATCAAATAAATATTTTTGAAAGAAGAGGAATTTTAAATTAAATTGAAACATTAAAATTCAATTTTTTAGAAGGGAAAAAATTGAACTGATTAAAATACTTTTCCGGGGGCGAAAATCAAGCGTCAACACCTTCTCTTCGTTCCTTACAAGATGGAGGGCAAAAGCCGCCCAAATGATTAACCAACCTTCAGAACAAGAACAGATCGACATTATCATTAAGAACCTCCTTCCTGTCTACCAATCACAGCTTCAAACACAATACTTACCTACCTTTCAGTCACTCATGCTACTGCTACTAAGGTAGAAGACCTTATCCAGTTGGGTCAACTTGAAGATGATTCAACTAGATACAAGAAACCAAACCTTACTGGACCCAATAAAGTAAATGAAGTGGCCAGTATTACCCAAACCAATCCCTTGAACCTAAGCAATAATCAACCAAAAAGAAACTATACTGATCTCGGAATGCCAATCACTTTAGTCTTCCGAGAAGTAGTAAAGGCCGAATACCTTAAACCATTTGAGGCAAGGCCACCACCCAACCCATTACCTCTCAACTATAAAACCAATGAATACTGTGAATTCCACTAAGGAAATGGGCACAAATCCGAAGCCTGTTGGACCCTTAAAAGGCGGATTCAAGACCTGGTAGACAATGGGTCAATTATACCCAAGACCAAACCTAATATCAACAGAAATCCTTTACCTAACCATGGGGTAAACGCCATAACCATTCAAGAGGAACTGTTTTATCCTTTCAAGCTTTTTCCGGAAATAACAATATTTGTGTCTTGGATCTGAATGACCTATCCGAAGAGGTGGATGCCATAACCCGGAGTGGAAAGGAGTATGAACCCATTGTTCTGGACAAAGTGCCAAGCCAACCAAGGGGAGGAACCCGTGAACCAAAAGAGGACCCAGTCCTAACTCAACTAAAGAAAACCTAAGCAAGAGTGTCCATATGGGAGCTTTTGGCCTCATCCTTCCCTCACCGCCAAGCTCTTTGCAAGGCGCTAAGCTAACTCCAAACATCGGTTGAAGTAAGCCCTGAAACACTGGTGACTACTTTAACCCAAGCCTCAAAAACACAAAACATTGGCTTCTCAGATGAAGACCTACCAGAAAACCGGGGTAATCATAATGAAGCCCTAAACATCACGATCTAAACCAGAGATAAGACTATGCCCATGGTACTCATTGATAATGGGTCAGCTCTGAATGTATGCCTTTTGAGAGTAGCAAGCTGTTTGGGTCTGGAGGTTTCCGACTTTACACCTTCTGATCAAATAGTAAAGGTATATGACAACACCCGAAGAGAGATTTTAGGGGTTGTCACTTTATCTGTCACCATTGGGCCATCTAAAATGGAAATCCATTTTCAAGTCATTGATATCCCTACGAGCTTCAATCTCCTCCTTAGAAGGCCTTGGATACACCATGCCAGGGCTATACCCTCCTCGTTACACCAAAAGGTTAAGTTCCCCTACATCGGTAAGATCATCATCATCCAAGGTGACAATTATAGTCAACTCAGAAGCACCAAGGATCAGTCTCTCCATGAGGTTAATCCTGAGAATTCAAACATAACCTTATCTGGATTTCAATATGACATTATCCAATACATAGAAGGCGGGGTGTCTAAGCCTTATGTCCTTTTTGATTTTGGGGCACTGCAGATCAATTGCATAGTAAAGTTGATGCTGAAGATGTTCTACTTGCCTGGAATGAATATGGCTAAGTCTGGGAAAGCCTACCCTTCAGTGCCTGCCTAGGAAATTCCGGTTGCCAACGGTACCTTCGGTTTGGGATATGAACCAACAGAAGAAGACCTAATGGAAATGGACCTTAAACCTCAAAGAACCCCTGGTTTACACAAAAAGGACATCACAATGCGTCCTTACTTCATAACCCTCAATGGCTATTTTATCAAGCCAGGAACCACAATTCCTTATTATGGTTTCCAAAAACCCTTCTACTGCCCTAAAGCCTAAAAGATGCATTCATCCAACACATGGAAGATTTTATGCAACCTAGTCTCTTTGATGAAGTTGCGGTGATTTCAAACTCTGAAGAACTCCCAAATCGAGTCTACTTGATCAAGTCGGCTCAAGAACCTCTGGCCAATTGGTATACTGAGAAGGAACAACCTATTGTCCAACCCAATGTCAATCCAAAACCAGAGTCTACCCATGTAAAGTTTGAGTCAGACCTTAGCGTCCCTGAGTCTGATCCAAAGTCTCCTGAGTCTTTCAATCCAAATCCTGAGTCCGATGTAACTTTTGAGGATAATTTCCTCCCTTTCACTAATAATACTCCAACTTTTGATTACCTTGTTTGTCAATCTTCCCAAGTACATTCTGGCAAAAGTAATAAAAAAATAGAAATAAAAGAAACAAAAGAACAAATAATAATTGACAAAGAAAATGAATAAACATACAGTGCATGTGATTGTACATACAAAGATCAAATTACTAGGTGCCTCAAGAAGTTCGCCGACTACTTCATGTGGAAGCCGAGCGACGTTACGGGGTTAGATCCAGCCATTGCAGTGCACAAGATTCCAACTTTTCCGGGGGCAAAGTCGGTTAAATAGAAGTTGAGAAGAATGAAGCCAGAATAGTCCTTGAAAATTAAGGAAGAAGTAACCAAGCAGTTAGATAATAAGTTCATAAAGCCCATCGCTTAGACTACTTGGTTAGCCAATATTGTGCCAGTGCCAAAGAAGGATGGTAAAGTAAGGATATATGTGGATTACCGGGACTTGAACAAGGCATGTCCTAAGGATGATTTTCCCATACCACATATTAACTTACTTGTCGACCGAATGGCCGGACACGAGACAGTCTCATTGACTGATCTCGCTGTAGGGTATAACCAAATAATGATGTATCCTCCAGACAAAGAAAAGACAGCCTTTATCACAGAATGGGGCACCTATTGTTATAGGGTCATGCCTTTTGGGTTGAAGAATGCCGGGGCAACCTACCAAAGAATGGCTACCACTATCTTCCATGACATGATCCACAAAGAGGTGGAAGTGTACATGGATGACATGGTCATTAAGTCAAAGTCAACTGAAAGCCATGTTTATGAGCTTGAGAAGTTCTTCCTTAGACTTCGAAAATACAATCTGAAGCTCAACCCAGCTAAATGTCTCTTTGGTGCAACTTTCGGGATATTCCTGGGTCATTTGATCAGTAGAAGAGGTATTGAGATTGATCCTTCCAAGTCAAAGGCAATCTTAGAAATTCCCCCTCCAAAAACCGAGAAAGAAATCCGGGTTTTCTAGGGAGACTATAATAATTCTGCCGATTCATCTCACAATTGGTCGACACATGTGGTCCAATCTTCAAGCTCTTAAGAAAAGGAGTTTCCCGAGAGTGGAACGAAGAATGTCAGAAAGCCTTTGAAAAGGTTAAAAAATATTTGTTAACTCCACTAGTTAATTTTAGTAGCAGTTGATTACTTCACAAAATGGGTTGAAGCAACCTCTTACTCGGTCCTGAATGCCAGAAAGGCAGTATAGTTCGTCCGTATTAACATTTTATGTCGGTGTGGGACACCCTTTGAAATCATCATTCACAATGGAACCCATTTTCAGAAGGAATTTGCAAGCTTGTTGGATGATAAGAAAATCCAACACCATAAGTCTTCTCCTTACAGACCTCAGACAAACGGGGCTATGGAAGCTGCAAATAAGTCTGTTAAACTTGCAAAAAATGATTCAAAACCACAAAAGCTAGCATGAATAGTTACTTATGCCTTATGGGGTTACAGAACTGCCATCTGAACACCCATTGGGGCAACCCCGTATTCCTTGATATATGGAATGGAAGCGGTACTCCCGATTGAACTCAAAGTTCACTCAGCCAGAGTCATCCAAGAAAGGCAGATTAATGAGGTCAACTGGAACGGCAATTATCATCATCAGCTCTTGAGTCTAGATGAAAGAAGACTACAAGCTTTGCATCAGATCCAGGGTTACCAAAGGTGAATGGCTAGACATTTTAACAAGAAAGTCAAAGATCGAAAGTTGGAAGAAGGCTGTTTGGTCCTTAAAGAAATCAGAGTACCCGTCATAGATCCCCGTGGAAAGCTCCGCCCTCATTGGGCTGGACCATATCTTCTGAAAAAGATATTCTCCGGCGGAGCAGTCATCCTAGCAGATCTACACGGCTTAGAGTTTATAAACCCATGCAATTTAGATCAATTAAACAGATACTATGTATAAATAACATGCATTGTAACAAGAACTACGTGAATCTGATTCTCCTTTTGTAAAGGAAAAGAAAAGAAATGTTGTAATACGGAGACACGTAGGCGACCCCTTCGGTCTCGGTTCAAAATCAATAAAAATTTCAATTTTCATTTCATTCTCTTTGCCAATTAAATAAAAAAGGAGAAAAGCTTGCTAATTCGAAAACCCGAAAGGGCGGATTAGGCAAAAATTAGAGCGAAGAAAAGAAAAATAAAAGCCTGCCAAGTTGAAAACCCGAAAGGGTGACTTAGGAAAAAATTAGAGCAAAAAAAAAGCGGAACTGTACTTGGGAAGTAAAAAATTCTTTCACAAGTTCAAAATTGTCAAGTCAAGTCACAAATAAAAAATTTGGGTCGAGTCAAAAGTCGAAAGTCTAAAATTTGGAGGTCCAAAAATGTGACTCTCAAATTGAATCAAAAAGTCAAAATTCGATAAAACACTCAAAATCGAGTCAACCCCAAAGGTCTAAGTCACCTACTCTTTGTTGGGGCAGTGTCTTCTTTGTCTTCCTTAGGATCCAAGTCTTCCTTAAACTCCATCACCTTGTGGAGTCATCTTAGTCTCTTTGTTTGTCGTCTCATCATTATCAATCAAACCTTAATTCCATCCTTCAGTTCGCTCAGCAGGGCATTCCTTCATAGCTTCCCAATTGGTCATGCTGGAGAGACAAACCAAGCTGGCATTCAGGAAAAGTTTGGACACTTGAAGAAGCCAAACCTACAAATAGATCCTCTCTATTCGAAAAAAAACCAATCGAAGAAACAGTTCTGTCATTAAAACCCAAGTCTACTTTGTCTAAACTTCGCAGGATTTCTATCAGCACAATGTCATCAATGCAGCTCATCTCCTCCATTTGCCTAATCAGGGGCAAAATTGTAGATCTTCAAAACTGGATCATTCTTAATTTTTGCCCTTTAATAAAATAAATTAAGTGGCGACTCTACACACACACAAACATTCACCCCTAGTGAACATCCCCGGCCAACTGACTTCACTCGCTGATCGGCCCAGCGGCTCGGAAGGGCACACCTCCGGTAAGGGCTCACAAATTCCATATATAAAAATAATTAATTTCCCTTTAATTACAATTCATATATAATAAAGTGCATGATTTAATGTTTATTATCTTTTACCATATTAATTTTAATCACATAATATTTCTATTTCCTTTGGATTTTAACTTATAACACATGTTTAATATATTAAAAATAATTATCAATGCTATTTATATTTAATTTCAAGCTTAATTAATCACATACTAATTATATTTAATAATAACTATAACCAATTAATTCAATTTATTAGCCAATTAGTCCAATTTATGAAAATAAATTCAATTTAAACTAAAAATGACTTAATTGAATGAATTTTAAAGTTTTCAGGGGCGCAATTGATGACATCAAGTTCAAGGGTCAAATTATAATATTCAAAAGTCAATTTGGGTGGAAGGACCCAAAATAATTAAAAGTTTTGAATGGCTTAATTGAAAACACGCCAGAACTTCAAGGACCAAAATGAAATCTGTCAGAAATTAAATCTGGCAGGACTAAATTGAAAACAATTAAAACATTGCTCGAAGGATTAAATTGCATTAAATTATGAACTTCAAGGTCCAAAATTTAAATTTACCAAATTCAGGTACCTAGTGGTTAATTTTCATCAAAAGGCAGTTGATGGTGTCGTTTTGATCACCATCAACCTCGCACCCGCGCTTGCGTTTTGCTACTATTCACAGAACAGTGCCAACGCGTTTTCGGCGGCTCCCTTCGATTTTTTGGCCACCTTTTGATGGCGAAAGCTAGCCTAGCCCTTCTAGCAACCTCCCATTGCCATCCCAAGCAGGTAAGACATTTTTAACATCATACCCACCATACAGTTGATCTGCATTGTCTCGAAATCAAAGAGAACATAGGGACTTGCCACCCCACCTTCTATACATTGGATAGTGTCATATTAAAAGCTAGAAAAAGTGATATGCTTGAGCTTGTAGGATTAACCTTAAAGAGAGTCTGATCTTTTGTATTTTTGAGCTGCTGTAGTTATCTCTTTGAACTCTAATAATTTTCTCTTTATAGGGGAACTTAACTTTTTGGTATAGTGAGGAGGGTACATTTTTTTAGCTTGATGGGTCCACGGTCTTCCAATGAGGAGATTGAAACTTTTAGGCACATCAATTACTTGGAACAGGATTTTCATTTCCGCTGGTCCAACACTTACTATCAACGTGAAAATACCCAAAATTTCTCTTCGGGTGTTATCATAAGCTTTGACTATTTGGTTAGAGGGTGCAAAATCAACAACCTCCAAACCTAGGCAACTTGCCACTTTTAACGGGCAAACATTCAATGCTAACATATTTTCAATGAGCATCATGGGTGCAGTCTTATTCCTAGTCTGCACTATGACATATAAAGCATCAGTATGACTTTCTCTTTCTCCCTATAAGTCTTTATCGAAGAATCCAATATACTGTGTTTCGGATGCCTGTGTTAAAGTGGCCACAAGCATCTCAGGGCTTACTTCCACTGATGTTTGCAGTTGACTCAAAGCCTTGAAAATGGCTTGGTGATGAGGAAAAGATAAGGCCAAAAGTTCCCATATTGATACCCTAGCTTGAGTTTTCTTCAGTTGGGTGCATATGTTTTCTCATTGGGTTTACTTGAGACATTGTCCAAGATAATGGGTTCATACTGCCTCCCACTTCGGGTTATGACAAACTCTTTAGAAAGGTCATTTAGATCCAGGACACATATTTCGTTCCTTTCTAAGAAAAGCTCGAAAGGATCGAACGATTCTTTTTTAGTGACAATCACATTGATCCCATGGTTAGGCAAGGGATTTGTGCTGATGTTTGGTTTACTTTTGGGGATGATTGACCTATTATCCAACAATTCTTGGATTCGATTTCTTAAAGTCCAGCACGCTTCTGTCTTATGCCCATTCCCTTGATGATACTCATAGTGTTCATCAACCCTGTAGTTGGCGGGTAACGGGTAAGGTAGGGGTCTTGCTTTTAGAGGCTTTAAGTAACCTGCTTTTACTATCTCTCGGAATTCTTAAAAGGAGTGGCATACCGAGATCAGTATAAATCTTTCTTGACTAGTTGTTTCTCAAGTTCCCCACACGCAAAGGATTCATAGGGGTAATATTTGCCACTTTATTTACTTTAATCGGCCTATAATGGTTCTATTTCTTGTATCTAGAAGTGACTGAGTCATCTTTGATCTGACCCAACTGAATTAAATCCTCCACCTTGGTTGCAGTTGCAATGAGTGACTAAAACGTAGGGAGCAAATTTTTTATAATAATGTCAACCTGCTTTTGTTTTGAAGGCTGGTTGATCATTTGAGCAGCTTTGGCTCTTCATCTCATAACGAACGAGGAGAAAGGCTCATTATTTTTCTGTTTGGTGGTTTCCAATTACCTTCCGGTAACATCCACCTCAATGTTGTAGCGATACTGGGTGTTGAAAGCATTACATATGTCTTCCCAAGTTTTTATCTTTGAGCGATCCAGACTTACAAACCACCTGAGTGCAGCACTGATTAAGGATTGTTGAAAAAGCTGAGCAAAGAGCTCCGTACTCAATCCAAATGGGTTTAATTCCCCCATATACATTTTTAGATGGGCCTTGAGGCAAGAATTTCCATCAAATTTACCCAGTTGGGCATATCAAATTTGGTGAGCAGCCTAGCATCAGGGAACAAAGACAAGAAGTCCATGTCCACCACTTCTTTATGGGTTTTCAAAGCTATTATTGACCTTTCCAGAACTTTAACCCCTTCTTTCATTTTCTGTGACTTTGTCTCAGCAGAAGTAGTTTTGGAAGGTAGGTCATCCAAGTTAATGACAGGAGCTGATATAGGTGTAGCCATCGGTTCTTTCCCGAAGGTGGAAGCCCCTTTTGATCCAATTCCTAGTTTAGCTAATAGGTTAGCTTTGAGCAACTAGAGCTTCAGAAATCTTGGTTTCCATCCAGACTTCCATTTGGGCATTGATTGCATCATCTTGTTCTTTCAAGAGGGCTCTAATGTCTTCTAAGGACTTGTTGGTGAGGACTCTGTAGGTGTGATCGGAACTGATAGAGGTACTCAAATGACAGACACCTATGTGGATAAAGGATAAAGGATTGGGTGTTTGGGTAAGGCATGGTATAAGGCAAACTCCTAATCCAATTAAGCATGACTCAAAAAATAATTTATAATCTTCCTTTTTTTTAGGTCATATGGATGCATATGAATGTACAACATCATGCCATAATTCATTTTAATGTCATGTAGAATATCATTGGGTTCATACAACCTAAAGGGAAGGTTCTAAGTTAAATGAGAAAACTGAGTGGCTTTCAATAAGGACTCTTGAACCTAGAGTAAGTATATACCTCGCCAAATGTGAAAGAAGGAGATTCTGATAGTTCAAGCAATACGACTTACTCATGGGCCACCTCCAAAAGGATTAGAAGTGGTTGGCAGTATTAGGGAGGACACTTTCGCTGTTCGTTGACCTAATCAAGAAGACTTGCCAATCGGCTCTACTTGCTATCCAGAATCAGAAGTTTGAATAGAGAGAGAAGAAATTCATTTTTTATACTAATGAAGAAAAAGATTCTCAATCATGCACATCAAATGCAAATATAACATCCCTAACCAAATTAAGCATCAAGCACAACGACATTATTAACATAAAGTGAAATTTTACGTAACTTATCGCATAAGTATAATTTTAAATTAAAGTTTCTTATTTATTAAGAAATTAATAATTTAAATATTTTATTGAATTAAGTAAATAATGTGAATAAGTTAAGTTTTAGGCTTGTTTACAGTCGGTCGACGTAAACTAGACCTGTTTAGGGTTTTTGCTCGCGTGACCGATAAAATGTCAGAAATGCAGAAAATTTAAAAGAAATGAATTTGGATTTTTATGTTTTGGTTATTGAATAAATGCTATTTGTTTTGGAACCCTAAAACTACGAGGACGTCGTATGATTTTGGCTTCGTCGGCATCGTCGAGGTTCGAGTGTCGGTTTCAGATGCCAACCGGGCAGCGAATATTTTTCGGACCCAATTTCGACAAAACTTTAAATATTGTTTTTAATTATTATTTTAATCATAAAAATGAAAGAAAATCACTTGAAGAAGTTGTTTTTAGGCAGAAACTAAGGAAGGAAAAAAAGAGGAAGGGTAAATTAAGGTTTTTGGGATAATTTGAATTGTTTAGCTTAAAAACAAGTAGGAGGTGTAAAGGGGGATGGTTAGCTTTGTTTCTGGAATGATCAAAGACCGAAGAGGTGAAGATATTGAAGAGGCAAGAAATCAGTAGCTTCAAAGGTAAAAATAGAAAAGAGAGAAAGAAAGAGAAAAGAGAGAAATGAAATAAAAGAGAAAAAAAAGAGAGGAAAAGGGAAGAGAGCTTGGATTTTATGCGTCCTAAGTAATCCTTAGGAGTGTTAGAGAAGATTAGAAGTGAGAAAGGAGGAGAAAGGCTGGAAAAAGAAAGAAATGAAGAAAATAGTAAGGTAACAAAATCCAGAATTGTGAAAAACAGTGATTGGGAAGGAAGAAAGAGAGAGAAAGGGTGTTCTTGGGAAAAGATTGGTGGTGAGAAACGGTCGGAAAATCGCTAGCAAACCACCTAAAAATCGCTTGAAAGTTGGGTCTACAAGCCGGATTTTTGGGCAGAAATCTGGGTTTGAGGAAAAAGACGATCAAAACGACAGCATAGGTTGCGTTTTGATGAAAATCTCCTCCTAGGTACCTAAATTTGGTAAAATTACATTTTGACCCATAAAGTTTATCATTTAATGCAATTTAGTCCTGCCTGATTTAATTTCAAAAAAATTATATTTTGACCCCTGAAGTTTCTGGCACATTTCAATTTGGTCCCTCCGCCTGAAATTAATTTAAAATAATTATATTTTGGCCCCTTAAAGTTACGCTGCATTACAATTATACCCCCGAAAAGTTTTTAAATTTTCAATTTCACACCTCCTCCCCAAATTAAGTTCTGAAAATTATATTTTGACCCAAGAACTTGCTTCTAGACTTCAAATAAGCCTAGAAAACTTTGAAAAACTATTCAATTAGTCTTTTTTGGTTTAACTTGAATTTATTTTTATTGTTTGGACAAATTGGCTAATAAATTAAGTTTGATAAATATAATTAATGTTAAATATGACTAATATTTGATAAATTAAGTTTGATAATTAATTTTTATAGTGTTTTGAGTGATTTTAATATATAAAATAGGTGATTTAAGTTAAAATTCAAAGGAAATAATATTATTTGGTAGTGAAATTAAATTAATTAAAAGAGATAAATATTTAATCATGCATCATAGCATATGTCAATAATTTATATGACAATTTGAATTTTTTTGCTATGTTATGCAATATAGGAGCATCGAGTTCTAGAGGGGATGGTTAAACAACCCGAAACCTGACCTTACTCACAACTTTGAGATAAGTGTAAACTTACTTATTTGTATTGTTTAAAATGATTTGTTAATAAATGACAAATTATTTTATAATATTTAATTTGTTCAGGCCGGTATTGAAGCCCAGTCAAATGATTTATTTGATATTGAAATTATAAGATAAATGAACTCTTTGGATCGGTACTAGAGCCGATCAGCTGAATTGTTTGCTTGATTTATCTGATAATTGAACTGTTTGGACCGGTACGGAAATCCAGTCACTTGATTTATGTGAAATTGATATTGTATGCTTCTAGAATTGTAGGTTCCGTATTGAAGTCCGGTCAATTGACTTATTTGCTTTGAATATATGATTATTGAACTGTTTGAACTGGTACTGAAGCCCGGTCATTTGAATTTATTGAATATTTAAATATTGTGATTTTGGTCATTGAGTCGGTACTGAAATCCGACCAATTGACTTATTGAGATTTGCTACTTGATATATATATTGTTTGGACCGATATTGTAGCTCGGTCATTAGATTATATGAAATGTTTTGGTAATGGATATCTATCATGTCAATGCATTCTTACAGGACTTAAGTAAGGCCATGGTAATCATCGTACTAGTGTTTGCGAATTTCACGAAAGAAACCTAAGTGTTCTATATGATTTGACGGATGGACCTTCGGGTCGAATTATGCTACAGATGGATCTTCAGATCACTATATGTTACAGATGGATCTTTGAATCACTATATGAATATGAATCCACCTATGAATCATTCAGGTCTATATGTTACTAGCCAGCTATGGATACTTGTTCTATGAAATTCCCGGGTCAACACTTGGCCGATAGATCATAACGTAATTAAATGGAATCGTATGACATTTGCATTGCATATGGTTATGTTTTTGACTGTTAATATGAGCTTTTGACTGTTATATGAAATTGAATCTTTTGTGACCATGAATCCCAGTCTTATATACAAAATTTGCTATAGGCCAGCCAAATTGTATTTGCTATATGAAATTGTAAAGTATATTTGGTTACAACTTATAGAATAAACGGAATCCTATGTTTAAGATATTTGTATATTGTTATATGTTTTAGTTGTTATAGAATTATATGGAATTAGTGATTAAATTGGTTACAGCTCGCAAGGTAGAAGGAATCATATGAAATAAGTCTACCATCGACAGGTTTATGTTTGGCAACTGACGGCGTCAGTTCCACCTCTTTTTGCCTGGGTCGGTCAGCTGAAGCCTAGGATCTCTCCCCCTCACATTTTCTTCATTCGTTTAATTTTGTTATATAGATTTATGTTATATGTTGTGTAATAATTGATGAGGCATGTAATAATTGGTTTAAGAGTTATAGCGCATAAATTTACGATAAGTCATATGCACATTAGTTGTTATGTGACACCCCGAACCCAAACCCTACGTCAAACCAACATCATTTCATGCATTTTATGCATTTTCATTACAATGCATCATGATTTAATTTGATTAATAAGTTAATTATGGATTATATGAATTATATTTGATGATAAATGATTTAAATAAGAGAATCAAGTTATGTTATACGCTCGTTTGTCGTCGAAAGACACAAACGGAGCTAATTAGGGTTTTCGGACCCGCGCGATCGGAAAATGTTGGAATCGCGTAAAATATGCACTGTTTTACTTTGGTATGTTTGGATATGTTTTTGAATATGTTTTAAAGAGTTTTGGAACCCTAATTATGCGACGACGTCGTACGGTTTCGGTTCCGGGAAAAACGTCGAGCTTCGGAGTCGGTTTAGGGCACCGACCGAACGACAACTTGTTTTTGGATTCCGATTTTTGTGAAACTTCACCCACATGTTATATTATTTATTTTGACCTTAAAATGTTACTGAAATCCAGTTTAGGAAGTGAATTTTGGTTGATTTGTGAAGCTGTTTTTTGGAAGGTTAATTAGGAAACCCTAATGAAAGGGTTTAGTATTGTTTATGTTGTTTTAAGTGGTTAAGCAAGCTGGAGGTGTTTAAGATAAGTTTTGGAGTTTTTATTAGCTTGAGGAGGTGCTGGATATAAGCTTAAGGTCGAGGGTTTGGTCTGGAATAAAGAAAAAAGAAAGGAAAAATAGAAAGCTTGAGCAGAAACGAGAGAAAGAAAGA
>CANUEY010572624.1:0-20033 GCA_948099555.1 Croton setiger
ATATATATATATATATAAAAGTAAGACAACAAAATACTATATGACCTCAACATAGTCTCTAAATTTATCATGTAAGAACCAAAGTCTTCCAAATTTAAAAATACAGGAGACCATAGTCTAATTAAAATTAATTTAGATTTAAATAGAAACTTATGAAAATGAATTAAAATAATATTATGCAAACTACATAATTTGTGATGAATCATATTTTATGTTTAAAAGAAAAGTCACTCAGAAATTTTTTTATGTATTATTATTTTAATATTTAAAAGAAAAATAATAATAATTTTATGTTTAAAATATTAATAGTGATTTTTTATTATTATTTTATCAAATTAAGAATATTTAGTGTATTTTAAGTCTTTATTAATACTAATATCTTATATTAAAAAATATTAATTTATTATATTATAATTTAAAATTTTTATATTTCTACTCTATAATTATTTAGTGTAAGTGTGAAAGCAGAATTTTTTGAAAAAAAAAAATTCAAGTTGGAAAAAACTTGAGCATTAAAGTTGTAAAAATGATAAAAATGTAAATCCAAACCAATTTAAGGGACAATTCAGAAATTTTTTAACAGAAAAATGATAATTTGATGACTCAGCAACTAAAGTGTTTAACGAAATTAAATGTCAATGACCTTATAGAATTTTGTAAAAACGGAGCCATGAAATAATAATATTAGTCAAACTATAATGGCGAAATCGTAATTTTCTCTTTTAAAATTCAGCCATCAAATTATGTGGAAATGGTTGTTGGGCTTCATTGGACACCACGGGCTGGCTAAGGTAACTAGGTTATTTACTGTGACGAGACCCACATATGTCACAAGGCTTTTTCTACATTATTTGCATTTGACCTAGTCTTATGCGGTCAGTTTGTCTTAAGAATTTGGGTCAATAGGACGGTTCGAATTAACAGTTCAAACCGATTCAAGCTTTCGGTTCACCAGAAGATTCATATGAATGAAAAAAACTTAAAAAAGAAACAGTAGCAAATATTACTTTATTGATGTTTTATAGGAAATAAACAATAAAATAACAATTTTTGGTATATATTCGTATATATAATAGTATAACGGTATATTAGTTCAAACAATTTTCAAGATAAATTTTAAACTTTAATAAAATATTTAAACCTAAACTAGCTCTTCATTCGTGGAAATTGTCATTTTTATATTAGGGATTAAAGTTAATTTTTTGGAGTTCCTTGGAGTATAAATATTGGCAATGTTTGTGGGTGGCGGGTAGAAAATTTTTTTGTATTGTGGTTGTAACAATTTGCCGCATCATAAATATTTTTTTTGGTTGTTGTTAAGTCAACAATCGTGTTTTTTATCCACTCGGAGAGTTTTCCATGTTAAACTATTTTTTCTCCACTTAGGGAGTTTTCCATGTTAAATTATCGTGTTTTATTCTCTTTAATTTTTCAGTCGTTATTTTATTTTCTCATTTATTCCTGCTTAAAAGCAGTCCAAAGGACCAGAAAATAATGTTTTTCCCAATACGTGGTATCAAAGATTAAGTGGAGTTGTGTTTTGGAGTGAGGTAATTTTTTACTTCTAGTCATGTTATAAGCATAAAGTAAGCATATTGGCTATGAAATGTGACATTGAAAAATTTGACAGGAGAATTAATTTTGCATTGGAAAGTGCAAGGTGTGTTGATCTAGTCTAGACTGCATAAGGAGTTGCAAGAAAATCCTATCAGTGGAAAGAATTCAGAGAAAGCCAGTGATGGTGGAAATTCAGAAAAATCCAAGTTTAGCATTGAAGAATGGATTGAGCTAGATTTGAAGGCGATAAGTCAAATTTGCAATTATCTAGCAAAAGTTATTCATGCTAATATGGATGGATTTTCCACAGAATAGGTCCTCTGTTGGGGTTGTGGTTAGACTGAACACATAAGGAAAGATTGTTGAAACGGTGGAGCTGATTCAACTAGAAGCTCTAACGTTTATTGTTGCCAATGTAATCTTCTATGGCAAATGAAAGATAGGTGTGTCTTTTTTGCATAATTGCTACTTGTTGAGATGCCATGAAAGAGGATTGATTTATTGGTAGTTGATCCACAGAAATACGTGTAAGCATTGATTGACAGTTGATGCAAGGTGCGTGGTGAAAAATGATGTCGATAACTAATGAATTTTCAAAAACTCAACAACAGAGTTGCACCATAAAATACTAGTGGGATCTCCATATCGCCAATCAAAAAATTCTTAGAGTGAGTAATGTAATGGCTACACTTTTATGGTGAAGTGTGGTAATTCTTGTTATTAGAATTATGATTGTTGTAATAGACAATATCTTTTTTATTTTATTTTATGGTGGAGATTGAAATGGACTGAGTCCATTTGTTTAAAAAAAATTGTTTAAGTTTACTCATTTTATACCAGGTAGGAGAATAAATTTTAAAGGTCTGGACAACTATAAAAATAAGGATATAGTAAATTTTCTAAGTGCATAGAAATTTAGAGATGTAATATTTTGGAGTATAAAAGTTTTGAGTGTTTCAGTTAAAAAAATATTTTGTATTTGTAGTGATAATAAGTTTTCACATTCTTAGTTTGGTTTTTGTTTTTTATAGAGTTTGTTTTATTTTTTTATTTCTTAGTCGTTATTTGATGATATAATTTGTTGCTGATAAAAGACACTATCCAACACTTGTATAGTTTTGTCCGATTCATGAAAAGTTTTGGGTTTGTTCTAAGTAGGTTTTTTTGGCAGTAAAAGAAATTCTATTGGCTATCAACCCTTAACTCTTCCAAAATACAATAGTTAATGCCAATTTGAACATATTCGCGTCCATACTTAAATACTTTTACCTACTCATATTAAAACCACCCATACATCAAAATCAAATCAATTACAAATTATAGTTATTACTCTTTTACCAATTTTTTTCCTTCAATGTTTATTCTTGACAATTCATTCAATAATAAATAATATTAAAATATTTTATGGATTTATACTAAGATGTGTCCATAAAAATTTTCAAATATTTTTTAAAATGTATAATCTCTCAGTACTATTATCGATGGCTCTTACTTTAAATTCAAGCTAGAAAATTAAATATTATAAAATCATATGAAAGACAAAATTTGGCGTAATTAAATGAAAGAAAAATAACCACAAGACTGTTTAAAACTCAAGCCCGTTGCAGCCTAACAGTGGCAATATTGACTCTATATTAAAGAAAATGATAAGATGAGAAAATATGCACAGCCACCAACAAAAATAAAAATAAAGTTTTCAAATTGAATAGTGTACTGTCACAAAAACAAAAGGATTACTCATATTAATCGTCTTTTCAACTCCATTAATTTACAAAGTTGAATTGTGCCCATTTTCTTTATCATCATCATCATCATAATCATCTCCACCACCATTTCTTGACTATAGATACCCAATCATCAACCAGAAAATGCCCATCTATACATAAGAAATGCATGCAATGATGTGAAAGTTTTAAACTTTTTAGCAGCTTAATTATCATGCATCTCCTTAATTAAGGTCCAAAAGACATTAATTGGAATATCAATTGTGTGTGTGGTTTCCATATTAATATATGACTTTGTCTGAGTGATGATGGGACAAGTACAGCTTTATTCATTAGTTATGATTTAAGGTTTTTAAAAAGCTAAAGAGAGAAATGATTATAATTAGCATCAAGAAATAAAGCTTCTTATAAAGGTAAGATCACAAACATAAATTGAAAGAATCTGTCGAGGGATGAGTAAGCATAACATAAACCTATAGTCAACCTAAATTATCTTTTGATGATTAAAGTAATATTGTTTGTAGGAAAAAGGAATGGCTATTACATTTACAGCTTGTCATGTCTAAAATTTGTCAGCAACAACAGCTGCCTACTTTCTTTGTTTGTTTGGGTTTCATTTAACTTGAGGTTTAGACTATATTACATAACTGTACGTAGGTCAAAATATTAAAGAGACAAAACAGTAAGTATTAATGGAGTTATTAGCCACCTGTAGAAATGGCAGCCTTCTAGTATAAAACATTTGTAGAAAATATATATATATATATATATTTAATATTCTAAACAAGAATCATGTTTTGGACGAACTGTCTTAAGTTATTAAATTTCTTAATTAGTTATAATTTTCCTAATTGATTATTTATAAACAGAACTTAAGAAAAAAAAAGGAACACGAGTAGAAGTTAATTAGAATAAAACTCGAAACTTTATTACATGAAGCACTCAAATACAATAATACATCCTCTCATCACGTTAGCAACTGCTAAAAACACATCCTATATATATATATATATATCAGCAAACCTATTAAACTGCTAAAATTCATAATCATCATTACAACATCACCACCACCATCACTCCTGCTAATAATTAATTGATTGCGGCACAGAAGAAATCCTCATAATCTCAAAATAACATTCGAAAATGCTTAAGTAGCAACCGAAGGAAGAAGAAGAAGAAAATTGTGCAGCTATAAAATTAAATATATAATTAATCGGACCAGGAGCTCTTGATTCCCCTTGCATGGATACAAACTAATGATGAGTGTCCATGCCTTCAAGAGTTTGTTAAGAAGCCATAATTTAACATCAGCAAGACTGAATGGCCACCAAACAGAACCCTAAATTTCTTCTGTTGGAGAAGCAAAATAAAGGAAAGTTCCTGAAGAAATGCCATAGAAATAAATGTTGGTGTGAAGTTGGAGGTTGAGAGCATAAATAGAAGAAGATAGGAGGTGGGAAAAGGTTTATAATGTGGAGGAAGCATAGTGCAAAATGTTATATTCCCGCATGCAATTTTCTACAGTGGAAAAAGAAAAAGAAAAGTTGAATAGTTTTTTTTATATATTGAAGCTAAAGGCATGGTGCCCTCATAAAGGATCTTTTTTCTATATTCATAAATGCTGTTTGAATTTTCCTAATGTTTGGGTCGGTTGATGCGTCAAGTAATCTTTTGTTTGGGAAAAGAATTCCGGTGCAAGTATCATCTTGGTGGTACTCCCATTTCATGATATATATAATTTTTATTTAATCACGTAATTATTTTTATACGGTGATTTCTGAATTAATTTCGCGATTAGAAAAAAGAAAAGCACGAAAAGGGGCTTAGCACCAGCCACCAAAACTAGTGAGCTTTTTGTTATGTGTTTTGTTGCTTTTCCTAATTTGGCAAAGAGAGTGATATTGGTGTGGGGCTTTTAAGTTTCAAAAATACTTTAGAATCGTAGTAGGTATATAGGTTGAGGGAACATTGATCATTTTAGTATCGGAATAAGTCAATTTGTTAGATTGTGTTTTCAATTATTTGTAGAATAAATTCCTCTCCGTCCATCATCACACATAACTGGCTAGCTTGTCATTTCCCATGCATAATTACTATCCAATTCCAAAAAAGAAAATACAGCCATTAGAACATGGACCAATTAATTAGTCTTTCAATCTCCTGTAACTTACAACAAAGAAATTCAAGAACTCAACAGAAAGAAGAGGAATAAGGGTATTTAATGTTATTTTCATAGGACCACCATTGTCTTGTTGCTTGAGCTCTACTGAACCCATTATTTTTCTCCTTTCGCAGATTCACCCACAAACCTTTTTTCGGATCCGCCCCGCAACCAATAGGTGGAAGCCGCGTGTCTGGAAATTTGCAGACCTGTCTAGCACGCCCGTTAACAAAGGGAGGTGGGCGGGACCCTTAACGGCCGAAACTTCGCGTAGACTACAACCAAACCAAGGTGGGAAGGGACGGGACCCACACAATTTGTGGATGTATTTTTTTTGTCTTTTTCCCAAAAGCTGACTCAGCAACTGAAATTTGCTAATTACCGTCAAGTGTGGATAACATAAACTTTTCTTGCTCGGCTTCAGGTTTTTTGCCACCTTTCTAGTTTGTTCATCATCATTTCTTATATATATATATATATATATATATATATATATATTGATAATAGAGATTGCTAATTATTTGATTAATCCTATACATTGACTTATAAGTTATGATCACTAAGGACCATTTTTTTTCTATTCATTTTATTTTAAATTTGCTTGGAGCTAGTTTGCTAGTAAATTTTACTTAAGTTTTGCTAGTAAAAACCAGACTGAATCAGAATTATAATTAATAAAGAACTAACCGAAATTGAAATAAAAAATTTTTAAATGCGGATTTGTTCTAATCCCTTATTTTAATTGGATCCAGCATTGAAAATCAGAAAATTTTATAAGTAAAACTGCATATAATTTCATTTGTAACTGAATTTAGAAATCAAAATCAAAAAATTTAGAACCAAAATCGGAGACTTAAGTTTGATTTTTAGTTTCAAATTTCAAAGGAACTGACTAGAACCGAAACTAAAAGAGCAGTTTGCCAGCATCATATTCACCTTTAGAGTTTACTCTAAACTCATTAATGTAACATGTTTCTATTTAATAAAATAATATTATACCATGCAATGCGGTGAGTGAAATTGTTATTTTAAAAAAAAATACTATTTTGTCTTTGATTTTTCAATATTCGAACAATATATTTTGCGTAATAGTTTGTTTTATCCCCATATTTTAGAAAATTTATACTATTTTGTCATTATGTTAATTAAATGATGACAAAAATTAATAAGTAATATTTCATTTGAATATTTTTTATGCTAATTATAAATATAATATTAATTTTGACTGAAATAATACATATCTATCAAACAAGTTAAGAAATTCTGTGGATCGAATGATTTTTAACTTTTTTAACAAATAGGTGTCGTTTCATCCAAAACTAATAATATGTAATTAAGGTGAAAAAAGATTTATATGAGACATGAACCGTTAATTTTCATCACCATTTAGTTAACGGAATAATAAAATAGTATAGTTTTTCTAAAATAAGCGAACAAAATAAACTATTATTTAACATAAAAGGACATCAATTTCTGAAAACTATTTATCTAAAAAATTCTATGATTTCATAAAATTAGGCAAAATATTTTTCATTAATAATCAACGTATTAATATACAAAATATTGTGATTTGATAAATGCACTACTAATAATATAAACAAGTTTTGGTGATTCATCTAATTTTATACTCATATTTATAATAATGCTAAATGATTAAACAAAATTTCAAAAATATTTAATATTTTGATATAATCTCAAACTTTATATATTTCATCCATTTCCAAACTTGAATTATCTTTCAAACAAAATTTCTCTCTCTTAAAAAAAATAATTTTCTCCAATATTTAATTAAATAAATATTAAGAGATTATAAAAAATAATAATAAAAGGCAATATGGAAAGGGGTGACATTAATTGGATTGCATGATACTGTTGTATTTTAAATACGTGATAAGGTCTTTGTATAGTTATACAATAGGGTATATATATATATATATATATATATATATATATATATATATATATGGTCCTATAATATGTATCAAATACAATTTTCAGAATTTCATAAACTGTTTCATGGTATCAGAGGCCAATAACGCCTAACATCGATGGATAACTCTCAAGCTCTAATCTCTTCTTCTTCAGGCCGTGATTTCATCTCATCTTCTGCAATCACGTCTCTGTCTTCACTTTCTACGCCCAATATTATGTCATTTCTGTCAATTAAGCTAACGTCGTCCATCTATTTACTCTGGCAAGCTCAAATTCTACCTTTACTTAATGGGTATGATCTGGCGAGACATAGTGATGATTATTATGTTGTTCCCCTTGCTTTCCTTGCAGAAAACACACCAAATCCAGAGTATTTGAATTGGTTTTGGCAAGATCAACTTGTCTTGGGCTGGTTGATTAATTCAACCTCAGAATCGGTTGTTAACAATCTTGTTGGTTGTGCATCGGCCAATCAAGCATAGAAAAATTAGCACGCATGTTTTCGACCGGATTAAAAAAAAAAAGTAAGCAGCTAAAGAAATAATTAAAGCGCCTTGTTCGTGGGACTGAATCAATTGATAATTATATGCGTAAGGCAAAGCATATTTTTTATCAACTTACTGCTTTGCAAAGTCCAATTACTGAAGAATCTTTGATTTGTGATGTTCTTGAAGGGCTGGGACCTGTCTATGGCCCTTTTACCTGTGCATTGGAGGCTCGAAATTATGTGATTTCATTTGATGAACTGTATGCCTTGCCGTTGAGTAAAGAATTACTACTGCAATCTGATTCTCTTCTTGGTATACCACCAACAGCTCATTACAGTGTCTCAAACATGAATTTATCGTGGTGGTCGGTCCAGTAGAGGATGTGGCCATGGTAGTATGGTTCTGGTCGTGGTTATTCTTCGTAATCCTCAACAATTGTTTGTCACAACTGCAACGGGACTGGACAGAATACTCAAACTGCATGTCCTCAAGTCAACCTAGCATCAATCGAAATTGACCTAGCCTCTTGGAAATTAAACTCTGGTGCTAATTATCATATTGCTGCTTCTATGTCTCATCACTATATGGTTCTTCCACTACTACAGTTAATAATCCTTCTTTTGTTTTTAATGATATCCTATATTCTCCTTTTAGTTAAAAATAATTTATTGTCTGTTTCTGCTTTCACTAATCAAAACAATGCTTCACTTGAATTGAGGCAGGTGTTATACCAGGGCCAGAGTAAGAAAGATTTACATTTGTTTTCGCTGCAGTCGGTTCGTTCATTGTCTCCAAAGGCGTTTCTAGCTACTGACTCTTGTGGCATGCCCATTTGGGTCATGTAAATGTCCATGTCGTTGATAATGCTATTCCACAAAATAAATTATTTGTATCTTTGAATAATAGTATTTTGCCTTATTATTCTAACAAGTCCCAACGCTTGCTGTTCCCTGAGTCTATTTTTTAGGCCAAGCATGTATATTCCAAATGAATCGAGTCGGAATGATACTACCGATTGAACCCTATGACCTCTCATGTTTAAATCATTTTGTATACTAGATAAAATACTATATACTTAAAATTAATTAATTAATCACATCATCAACGAAATTTAATTACATCATATGTTCTAGATACATAACTATTATGAATTCAACTATATGTCTTACTAACCTGTACACTTTTTAGCAGCTGTGGAGATCACTCTTTAAAACTCCAAACCTATATCTGCGGCTTAAACATATAACTCGTTGAACAAATTATGTCCAGTAGATAATTTAACTTTTAACATGAAATAAATGAAAAAACAACGCACATTCGCACATTATAAATTACCTTTATGATCTTACGTGTGACCTTCATGCTTTATGCAGCAATAACTGTATGACGGGCTGCTTGTGGAGTGAATCTCAAAATATAGTTGGGGTACAAGTGGGTATTTCAGGTAAAACAAAAATCAAATGGTAGTATTGAGCGCTATAAGGCTCATTAAATGGATAAGGGCTTCCACCAATGCCCTGGTATAAACTATTTTGAGAATTTTCTCCAGTTGTCAAACCCACAATGATTCAAATATATTATTTCACTTGATGTTTCACATGGATGGTCTGCTCGACAGTTGGATGTGTTGAACACCTTTCACGATGATTTAAATGATATTTAAGGATAAGTCAAAGCCAGACCATATTTGTCGTTTTCATCATTCATTGTATGGTCTTCGGCAAGCACCAACATAGAAGAATACATTACTATAACATGTTATTCTTTCTAATAGATTTCGAACATCACCTGCGGATCCATCTCTATTTTGCTATCATAAAAATGGTGTTAACTGATTTGTTTTGGTTTACGTTGATGATATAATTTTGACTTGAACATGTCAAAATTTTCTTCAAGAATTGATTTGTTCTCTTCAGCAAGCACTCAAATTAAAGGATCTAGGAAAGCTAGATAATTTTTTAGGAATAGAGGCAACTTGGACTTCTAATGGTTTGTTGTTAACCCAACATAAATACATTTATGATTTACTAGTTAAAGCAAAGATGGATAGTTGTAATGCTATCACCATGTCTGCCAATTCGAAGGGAAAGCTCTCTATTGCCGCTGGTTCTTCAATGGAGGATTCAACATTATACCAAAGCATAATAGGTGGTTTACAACTTGATAGTTTACTTGATCAAAACAAGCTAATTTTAAAAATAAATCCAATATTTGATCATGTACAAATAAAATCAATTATTAATTAAAAAAAGTAAAATAAATAAATAAATTTGAGAATTCATGTACTAATAAAAGCAATTATTATTGAAAAAATAAAAATAAAAATAATTAAAAATTATATGCATGTGACTTTGAAATTCATTAAAAAAATAAATGAATTATTAATAAAAAGTGGAAAAGAATTAAGAGATGTGTAACTTTGAGAATTAAAAAAATTAAAAAATAAAAAATTTGTACACGCCCAGTGGGACTCGAACCCACAATCGCTTGATTAGAAGTCAAGCGCCTTATCCATTAGGCCATGGGCGCTATTTGTTGAAGCTGTTATGTTAATTGTTATTTACTTAAATATTAAAATTATTTATAATTTAGTTCTGGGTTATATTGCTAACCTCGACCTCATAACTTAATTTTATATAGTGGATCCAACCAAAAATGGAAAAAACCTCATAAGTCATCATCTTTAATCTAAAAAATCTTTAGCCATCACTTAAAAACTTAACTATCAGTAGCCACGGTATGTTAACCTCGTAGTGATTGTCAACACTAAACATCACAGTTGCGTGAGCTTCTTCGGTTGAGATCAAATGCAAGTCTTGACTCATTTGTTCAACCAAAATTCAAACATATGATTCCGTCATCAATCAATTCAAGGTCAAGCCAACTGTGAGCGCAGTGGAGAGATTTCTCTCCTCTCGTCACTTACCATTAAGGATGTCCAAATCAATTGTAGTACATTTCTTTGTAAGAAAATTTTTTATACGAAATGACATGTTCCTAAAGAATGTGAAACTTTTCTTAGAAGCACGATTGATTCTACTCTGGTTTGATTTTCATTTTTCGATTTCAATTTTAGTTCTGTTCTTGTAACTTTAATTGATGGTTCTATGGTTTCAGTTATACGACAACCATATAATTTCTTCAATTTATAAGAAAAATAATAAATTTTTCTCTAGAACAAAAATGTAAACTTTAAATATTAGATAATAAAAACATTTAAATTTTAATATGATTAAATTTTAATATGATTCGTATGGTACATATGGTAGTCTCTACGCAATATCTTTCTAAAAAAAAAACAAATTAATCACCTAATTGATATGAAATTAGAAGAATAGGAAAACCTGAACTTCAATAGACAACGAAAAGTAGGGCTGCAAACGAACCGAACCATTTGCGAGCGACTCGGTATTCGCTCGATAAAAATTCAACTCGAACTCAAATCGATAATAAACGAGCCGAGCTTGAATCGAAAATTCATACTCGTTTAATAAACGAGCCGAGCAGTTAGACTCACGAGCTGGCTTGCGAATAGCTCGTTTAAAAAGTCTCGCATGTTGCTCATTTGATAGGCTGGCGAGCTACTTGTTAAATAAGCTCTAAGCAGCTTGGCTCCCTTCCTCCCTAAAACTATGTCGTTTACTATATTAAAACGGTGTAGCTTAATTCATAACTATGAAACACATCCATAATCCATTCGTTTTCCTTCCTCCAAAATTCCTCAAACTAGCTGCCCCTCTCTCAATCACCACCTCTCTCGATCGAGCACCTCGTCTTTTCTGCCATCATCCTCTGCCACCACCTGCTCAGCCTTCTTCACTGTCTCTGCCATCTCAATCCCCCTCTCTATCGCGAACATCCCTACCCTCACCGTCTCTGCCACCCACCGCTACTACCAACTCTTCCTTATTCACCATTTCGACTAGCTCAGTTTGCTGACCAGAGAGAGCAGCTCTTCAATTAGCAGAAGCAGACGCCTGCTCTTCAGGATCAAGTTAGTCAGCCTTCATGTGTATCGTTTTTATTTTTATTATTGGTGATATTGGTGGTATTGTTACTGAACCAGTTAGCTTGATTGAATTCTAACTCTATTGGGATAAAGAAATTCTGCATTTTGGTTTCTCTGAAATGATCTAATGTTTGTCTTTGTGTGTATGTGAGGCATGACAGAAACCCATGCTTGTGATGAAAATTGGCAATTACTTTGTGTGTATTTTCTGTTTTGAGTTGGGTTGGTACTTTTCTTCCTCCATTATGTATTTTCTGTTTTGAATCTTTTGATTTGGGGTTATTGGTTGCATCTTTTGTGTGATGAAATGAAAACTTTATAAATTGGAAGTTCATTGAAATTATGAAAATGGAAATTGATTGGAATCTGAAACCATTGATATCTTCTTGTGTTGAATGCTTCGACAAATATACGGAAAATACTGCCTTGTTTACCTAACTTTACCCAAATATAATACAAATTCCTGATAATTTTTTTATTTTTTATTTGTGGGCAATTCTTTTACTATATTATTTGAGGTTTGATATGTTGATTTTCATTGTTTGGGTACTTGCATTTTTTGACTTATCTTATGCTGTTTTTGTTTTTAAGTGCTGCTAGAATTATGTGGGTTTTCAATTTTAGACGATTGTTTAATTGAAAGTGTGCCTTGATTAGCTGTTATTATAGTTGGCATGATTTTTTGTTACTGCTGCTACTGGTTGTTTCTTCTGCTGCTACTGATTGTTTATTATTACTGCTGCTACTGGTTGTTTCTTTTTTCCTGGAAAAGGATGTGTGGGAAAGTTGTTGACCTGTACATAAGTGTGTTTGTTGATCTAAATTGAACCATTTCTTGATGAAAAAGGTTTGAATATTGAATATGATCTAAATGCAGTTAAAAATCTTGAACAACTAAAAACACTAAATTTGTGCCGCTGAAATATGCATGAATGTTAGTGAAAAAAATTGTATAGAATAGAACTAGTTGGATTAAACAAGATAAAATAGTCAGAAAACCGGCAGAAGAATCTATTATCATTTTATTTTATTTCTGCATTTTAATTAAGAAAAAAAATTAAATCCGACTTCTGCATGATCTGTAATACAGAATCAAGAAACTAAGAAATCTATATCCAAGAATGAAAACTAGCATTACTCCTATATTGCTCCATTTCTTTGACATTTCCAGATTTTGTTGCACTAAAAAATCTTCACCATACAAATAGCAATTTCCATCCATAATTTCCAAGCACCTGTGCTATTTGAAACTACTATATAGCTTCTGGAACCAGCTTATGTATTAATGATTTGTTAGTGTATATCTTGGGAATTGTTTTATGAAGTGTTAAATTTTATTCTGTTTCTAACACAGTTTTCCCCATCTCACATGCAATTTGGTTGTGTGTCAATTCCCTTCAACGGATATTTGCTCTTGATAAACTTGAGTAAGATGGATGCCTTTAACTCTAATATTTTGTTATGCTTTGTTGTTGTTGCAAATCCGCATTCAATTTTTTGCAAATTTCTTGCTATCTGCAGACACTTTGATTTAATAATTTAAATATAGCTGCTTGAATATCTCTACATCCCACTAAATGAGTATTAGTGGGTTTGTGCCATTCAGACGGAATTGAGATGCAAATTTGACGTCAGAATGGGGAGCTAGGAGTTACAAGTTACATTAATTCTGGTTTATTTCTTAAATATGTTAGCCATGTCTACTTTTGATATTGCTTGGCTTTGGTGGCACGTAATGCTTGGCAAGAAACAGTTTTCTGGTTTTCAAAAATGTTGGTTCCCTTAACATGTGTGTGGCACTGCTGCATTTGTTTGCTTTGCTGCTGTGCTTGCTTTGCTGCCAGCTGCTGCCTATTGCTTTGCTGCTGCCTGTTACTTTACTGCTGCCTGTTACTTTACTGCTGCTTACTAGCCACCTTAAACAACTGATATGAACCAGAGTCATATAATAACTGAAGGAAATTTTTCTGAAGGAAGAGGCAGTAGACAAACCTTAAACAACTGAAAGAAATTTTTCCTTTTAAAATCCTATTATTTGTTAAAGTTAATGAAGGATTTGGTTAATTCAATGTTTAATAAATTTCAAGTTTGGTAAATTGGGGCAGTGTATCGGTTAATCAGAAAAATGGAGAATGTCCAAAAGGCTACTATTCTACTGTAAGGAATCAGGTTTCAGTTTTCCTTGCTGCCAGAGCCAGAGATGTTCTGCTAATAATTTCATTTTATATGTTTACTTCTCTGACTTTAATTATTCTACAATGGAAAATTCAAAATCTTGAAATTCATCAAGATACTTCTTGGCTAATAGTATTAAATTTAAACTAAAATATGCATTCTAATAGGTAGACATCATGTCTGTAGAAAACAAGGTGATGGAATATGGAATCTGATAAAAGATTCACAGAGAATTTATGACTAATTAATTCATTTCATCTCCCAATTGGTAGCTTAAAATAAATATTAATCTACCAAGAACCAAAATAGTATATTATTCAACAGGATTTAGAAACTATCTGTAACTATGGTAGAAATAAGAAAGGATGAGAATTATCTTTTATTTGACAAAAAAACAAGCCAACCTTTGATATAAGAAACAACACTCATACGCATGATATGAATTAACAGAAGACTTAGACAAACTTAAGTTTAAAACAATTGTAATTGCAGGAAGTATAACATCACAGTGTAGATATAAATGCAATTCATCAAGAACAACTCCCAACTTCAGTCAGGATCCTAGACAAAACTAAACATATTAAACAGAAATTAAATTAGAATTGAAATTAAAAATACCTCAGCATTGATTCCGATTGCTATTGATTGAAAATTCTAGAATCCTTGTACAATCGATCTTGCGACGGTAACAATCGCAAGACTGCTTGTCTGCTTAGGTTGTCTGGCGATCTTGGGACGGTAACAATCGCAGGCAACACTCTGGGCGATCTCGTGACTGAGCTTGTGGCGATTTTAGATTTGACTATTGTTAGGGTTTAGGGATTGTGAAGAAGAGGAGAGGAGGACAGTGGCTGCAGCTTGGGTAGTGGAAAAAAATAGAAGAAGTTAGGTTAGTTTAATAACCCACTAAAAAAAGACAAGTAGAAGCCAGTTAAACAGGAGTAGGCAGAGGACGACGAAGCCAGTGGGGTACGTAAACTCGTTTCTTGTAATGTAAATGTGATGGCATTCAATTGCTAAAATTTTCTGAAGTAGAATACTCCTTGTTTCTCTGCATCCTTGGTCTTACTACCATCTGAAGCGAGCTTATTTACAGAAAGTTGAAGGTACCCAATGATGCAAACAGCTGCTCGTCTTTGCCCCTTTTTTTGTGTGTCAAGCAGCTATGTTCCAATTTTGTGCATGTACAATCTCTTCTTCCCTTCCTCAATTTCAACTAATTTCAAATTGAATTTTCAAAACATTGCAGAAGAAGCTCCATCAGGCCCGGCAAATGGATTGAATTCCAGTCAACTCTGCCTCCCTATTGTAACCCGCATTTTTAAATTTCCATTGTATGGGCGACAACATAATTTGTTTGTGATTCCAAATGCCGATGATGGTCACCCATCTGCATCTTTGTTAGATGAAGCAACGAATACTAACCATGCGCCTAATTCTGAAGAACCTACATTCTAGAGTAAATGGTCATCCCCTGCCTACCTATGGTGGGGATGGTCTGTTTTAGTCTTGGCAGGACAGGTAATTATCAGGACTCTGAAAGGAAAAATTCACTGGAGAAATACTCTTCAGCAGCTGGAGAGAGTTGGACCAAAATCAGTAGGGGTTTGTCTTTTGACCTCTGCATTTGTAGGCATTGCTTTTACCATTCAGTTTGTTAGAGAGTTCACCAGACTGGTATTACAAAGATTTGTCGGCAGTGTTTTAGCACTTGCCTTTTCTAGCGAGTTGAGTCTTGTTGTCACGTCAATTGGGGTTGCTGGGCGGATTGGGAGTGCATTTGATGCTGAGTTGGGAATAATGCAAATTTCCGAACAGACATTTTGAGAGTTCTTGGCAGAAATCCTGTTGATTATTTGGTGACGCGTAGAGTTACTGCTTCGTGTCTTGCTTTGCCATTGTTGACTTTGATTATTTTAAGAGATTGAACTTAAAGACACATTCGTGACTCGATAGGACGTCATTGGGAGTTTGGCTAGAAAATAAACGTCTAAACCTAACCTACCAGTAGCACTACTACAACCCTGCAGCGGTAGCCTACACCACCACCACGCACGTACATCGCCTCCTCCTTCTGTTCATTTCGCCAATAACCAGCCACACTCTACTTTTGTTCACTAGGCGTCACCATACCTCCTTCCCGAATTCTGATAAGCATCTGTGTTCAACAACCTTCGTCCATATTATTCCCAAAACTTTGAAGAAATATCTCACAGGTTAAAAGGTATGTGTTTTATTTCATTTTTGAATTGCAATTTAAATGTTAGGTTAGCGTTTGTCTCTGTTGTTCTGTCTCATCCATTCCACAAATTAAAAAACAATGGAGAATCAAATACAAGTTCTGCTGCTGTTTGAATGTTCGGATTAATTATAATTATCAACTAATTAACAAGGCTAAAATAAAATTGAGACTTTAATTTGATTATTTGAACTCTCAGTTACTGAATCATTATTATAGGGGCTGTCAGTTTGAGTATGATTTTTCCGTTTTGGTTCTGATAGGTGTCCAATAACTTTTGATTTTTTACTGTATTATAATCTAGCTGGTTGTGATTTTGATTCAGAGGTGTGCAATGAATTTTTTTGAGGATGAAATAATGCTAGTTTTGATTTTGGTTCTCAGTTTGTAACTGAAACAATTTACAAATAAGATATTTATGTTGTTAATAAAAAGAGGTATGATGTGAAATATGATTTGAAAGGTTTCAGACCCTTTGAAATATGCTTCTTGTTCGAGTGATCTGCATTTTATTCGTTTATGCTACTGTAATGGTTTTGAATTATCAGGAAAACTAGTTTTTATGAATTATTAAGTGTCTGTGATTGATGTTTTGCTTCTTGTTTGAATGATCTGCATTTGAATTATAACTTTTTGGCTGTTATTGTATCTTTGGTTAGCTATGTATGAATCAATGCTAAATTATTACAGAAAAAGTTGCCAACCTAAAATAAATACTATGTATGAACTTATGCAGTACTAATCAGAGCAAATGTCAAAATCACATATATGTTAAAACAGAAACGTCACTTGCAAGTGCAGAATAACTCTAGAAGAGTATTAGCTATTAGTTGAGACTCAAAGCGAGTTCTAAGTTGGGCTACCAAAAACTTTAGGTGTATGAAATTAGATGTTGCCTTCTTTGCCTAATTAATATAGTTGGTAAGTTTGAGATAAATTAAATATACACAACGAAATGAAAGAATGATTTAATAGTAACACAAACTCAAAGAGCATTTTCAAGTACAGATACCCAATAATATCAATAAGTAATTGAAAATGGTTTTTTCAATAATACACATTTTCAAGCTAGATAAAGGAAAAGGAAACAAAGCTAAGTGACGATTTAGCATTTAGCCAACAGAATCAGGTCTAAGTTTCATTTATGATATATTAAAACTTTATGGTCATCAGATATCTTAATATAAACTACTAGAATTATTTTGTAGTCATGAAAAGTGGAAGCAACCACCCGCAGGAGTACCAAGTTTTCTGGCTGAGTCGTTCCTCTTCTTCACCTAAAATTAGGTTTGTCAATACCGAGTTTTGGATTTATTCTGTTATGTATACAGATATTTAGACTGAAATTGTGTTTGTTAATGAAATTTTGATAGAGATTTCGATATATTATGTGTTTTTGGCTTTTAGGTTCATGACTGAATTTGTTGATAGAGACTCAGATTTTAAGGAAATTTTGATTTAATCTCTTATAATTTTGGTTGACTAGATTTAATTTCCTGCAATTTTGGCTGATTTGTTCTCTTACAATGTTATTTTGGTTGATTTAACCTCCTGCAATTTTAGTGGAGTAGATTTTGAAGGGTGACTTTGATGAATGCAATTTTTGATATATTGTTTTAAGAAATTCTGTAAAAATAATGAAGAAAAGAAAAATATTTAATTCTCCTACCAGATAGAGAAAGTTTGGGTTCATGTTTCTCAAAGTTTCTTTCAAATGGATGATCAATATGATTCATACATAGCAGCAGAACAAGTAAAATTCTGTTATATTATTTGAATTTCTAGCCAAAATCCACTTCATTTTTTCAACAAGCTTGTTACTAAATATGAGATTACATATGTTTGGTGGGACCAATAGATTTCACCTGACCCTATCTATGATCTACTTCGGGTTGGGCCACAAATTTGAGTTATTTCGAGTTGATGGTGTGGGTGGTTTGGTTCACGTTGAATCTGAACCTGACCAATGCCCCGCACTTTCTCCAAGAGTTGTGATTCTTTGCTTCAAGGGTTGCATCTCTTCAATTTTTATAACTGCGTTACTTTTAACCTTCCAAAAGTGTTTCTTGAATTTTCTGATGCCCAAAATAACTATAACTCATCTTTATTTATAGTCTTGAACGGCCCTAAGACGAATCTGTGGGAAGGGATGCAATTTGTCTCATGGAAAGACATGATGGTAGAGAGGTGAACAGTGACGAGTTGGAACTGGCTTGACAAGTCGCAATTTAGCAGGTCGTCACAGCCTTGACGATTTGGCAATTAGAGGTAGCAATCGTTCTTCCTTTCTTCATGTCACTTGGTCCATTAAAAAAATGAAATCTTTAAAATGTGAAAACAAATCTTATGTAAACACATAAGGTCAGAGGTTATGAAAACGAATTTGATTGCAAATCATAAGGAAAAGTGATCCTAAAACACAATAAAAACAACCTAAAACTTTAAACTTACATACACCATATCAATTATGTATTTCATTTCATGACAAATCTTGAATTATGTTTATATTGTATTATCTTACCAAAATGTAGCCTAAGTTAATTGTCTCTACTTACTTGGGAAATGACTTTGTAACCTTTCTTCAGTATCTCAATGATGTTAGTGCTCATTAGTATGGCCATAAATCAAATATTTTCTTCGGAGTGATTTGAAAACTTCTATTATGGCAAAAAAGACCAGCTTAAAATTAATATTGGGGGAAAAAAAGAATATGTGAATTCGGTTTGGTGTATAACCTAGTGATTGAGTGTCTTTTCTTTTAGTATTCTTCTACAAAAGTAGGAAGCTTATTTTACTTCTCTTGAAAAGCATTATGAAATGGAATATTAAAGTTAGGAATTTCTTATAACTTGCAATGATCCCAGTGTTGGTGTTTCAATTATGAGATAATGGAATTGTTTCTTTTTTGGAGAAATTCGGGGAGAGGTTTAGATGTGGAAAATTTTCTAGAGTAAAATTGATTTGCTAAAATTGTTAACAAAGGATATTGATTCGTCATCTTTTCTCTGTGTCTCTTCCCATAAAACTTGGCTATCATTTGCTTGGACTATAAGAAGGAAATGTGGGGTAAACTGATTTCTTGTAATGTAAATATTATGACATTCAGTTGCTGAAATTTTCTAAAGTAGAATACTCCTGGTTTCTCTACATCCTTGGTCTCTACTAGCATCTGAAGTGAGGTCATTTACAGAAAGTTGAAGGTACCCGATGATGCAAACAGCTGCACATCTTCGCCCATTTTTTTGTGTATCAAGCAGGTATGGTTCCAATTTTGTGCATGTACAATCATCTTCTTCCCTTAATCAATTTCAACTAATTTCAATTGAATTTTTTAAACATTACAGAAGAAGATTCATCAGGCAAAATGGGCAGATGGAGATTAGAACCTTGAATTCCAATCAACTCTGCCTCCCTATTGTAACCCACATTTATAAATTTCCATCGCATGGGCGACAGCATAACTTGTTTGTGATTCCAAACGCCAATGATGGTCACCCATCTGCATCTCTATTAGATGAAGAAACGAATACTAACCATGCGCCTAATTTTGAAGAACCTACATTCTGGAGTAAGTGGTCACCTCCTTCCTACCTCTGGCGAGGATTGGCTGTTTTAGTCTTGGCAGGACAGGTAATTATCAGGACTCTGAAAGGAAAAGTTCACTGGAGAAATACTCTTCAGCAGCTGGAGAGAGTTGGACCAAAATCAGTAGGGGTTTGTCTCTTGACCTCAGCATTTGTAGGCATGG
>CANUEY010573029.1:0-12452 GCA_948099555.1 Croton setiger
TTCCACGAAAAGAACAACAAGAATGAGGCGCATGTTAATTTCATTCTAGAATTTCACGCGCAAGTTAGTTTGGGCAACAGGAGCCCTCAAGTGTACTAGACTATTGTTGAATCTAAACTTGCGATGTTAAAATTATTGTTACAGTAGTACTGTACTTATAGAGATCATGGAGTTTGTATTATTTATCTAAAATTAGTGAGTTCCAAGATCCATAGATCTAACTTAATCCAAGATTTGCTCTGAAACTCTCTTTTAAGTGTCTAATTATGATTATGAAACTGGTTGTTTTTGCTACAGGGCTACCAGCATTGCCTCCTCTACGCAGCACATCAGGTGGAGGGACTCCAAAAGCGCCAGATTCTGGTAATCAGACTTTTTACCGTTATTTCGATTGTCCTTTTCGTTTGTTGAATTTCCATTTTGTTTGGCATCATTGATTTTATTTGATGAAACGCTATCTGAAAAATTCATTTATTATATTTTTTAAAATAAAGAATTTGTTATGGTAATTAGTTGTACTACAAATTATTAAGTTCTGCAAATTTGCAGATCCAGATTATGCATCACCTCCTTCAACAAGCTTTCCAGCAGATAATAATGAGATTTCACCAATGCCAGATGCTGTTATTACTTCTCCAGGCGCATTAAATTTACCAGCTTATCACTCATCTCATTCTTCTGCAATGAAAAACATTAGCAACTTCTGGTTTCTTCCTGGAACCCTGACTGCCCTTGCTATATTTTTTTACTTTTCATGAGCTGAATCCTTTTACCTTCACTCGTATATAATGCTACACCTGCAGAGAGCATTATGATTTTACAGTCATTGTGTTACTGTAAAATCTAGATGATACTGTGAATATTGAAAATAGAAGTTAAAACCATCTTGAAGTGCATATGATATTTGCTTTTTCACTACTTTTTCTCCAAGTGTTCAAATTGTCATTACATCGTTGAACTGTATTAACACTACCTGGCCATATACAAATAATTCATGAAAATTTCATGGCAAAAGAACTGTTAGAATTGAAATAGGCTCGGAAAGTTGATTCATTAAACTAACCAATTTACCATCATCAAGCACATAGGAAAATATCTTATCTATGGATCAAATTGAAACAAAATGTAAATAAACAATCCTGTTGCTTTAACTAAAATGAACAGAGACTGCATGACTGCTACTTCCAGCCATCAGACCACTCTGATTCATCTACTGGTTTTGGAATTTCTGGTTGGTAGGACCCTTCACCTGACTCACCATCTTGTGAAGGTTGACCATTTTCTTCACCATAATTGACATAATCCTCCTGCATTTGATATTCATCAATAGGATCCTGTCTTTCAGGGAGTCCACACCCTTGATAGGAGTTATTGTCTACGCAATACCACAAGAGCTGGTTCCAGTACTGGTCCTGTATTGCATACAACTAAGTATTAGTAATTAAACAAACAAAGAGCAAAATCTCCAACTAAATTTAATGGTTTATTTGTTTAGAATATGGTCATGGCATAAAAAGTTGACATATTAATGGTTGTCCTTAATTTAGTTATCAGCTCTCACTCTTGCACAGGCACACTAGGCAAAGACAGATATTTTTAAGTATGTATATGTATGCACGAGTCATGCATGTGCAGGATTAGAATGCTTGAGCTAACTAAGATACTGCCTTCAATAGGAGTTAAGGTATATTTCCGAAATTGATTAAAATCATACCATAGCCTCTATAAAGAAACAATACCTTACTGATAATGTGCGGATTCCCAATAATGATAAGCAAAGCTATAGCGCGGGTAATAGCCACGTTAAACCTTTTTGGGTTGCTCAAAAAACCCAAACAATGTCTACTGTCAAACTCATTGTGTTTGATTGTTGATCTGACAGTTGAAACAATGATCACTTTCCTTTCTTGCCCTTGAAATTGTTCAACGCTACCAACTTTAATGTCAGGCATATCCATATCATCAAGGACCTTCTTTAGCTTAAGTACCTGCTGCTTATAAGGTGTGATAACACCAATATCAGCCTCATTTATATCCCCCGAACAAACCAGTTTGTTGATGATATCCACTACCTTGCTTGCTTCAATTCGGTTGAACCATGATGGGTTATTTCCTTCCCTTTCGTCACAGCCTTGTACACCGAAGAAGAGAACCGGAAAGTTCCGTCCCGGAAGAAGATTCACCGAAGACAATATGGAATTTGTATCATCTGTGTCTTCTTTGCTTGCAATCAACTCCCCTCCATAAAATAAGTTTGAAGGGAGAGACAGAATATCTGGATGACACCGGTAATTCCTAACCAGTTTTGCCACATAATTTTCATCGCCGTTATTGTAATATTCACATTCAGAGAGCCTCTCCAAAAATGATTTTCCCAGTCCATAGCTCTCTGCAAGTCTAGAGTATATTACAGGACCCAACTGCATAGGGTCTCCAGCAAGAACAACAACTGTATTCGTCTGGCTGAGTTTAGATATAGCGATCATGCTTTCTGGCTCCGAAGCTTGTGCAGCCTCGTCCAGGAAAATATGAGAAAAGTGACCTGGTTCAATACCTTCTCCAACTAGGAGTGAGGCACTCATATATGTCGATATTATGATCCTATAGCAAACGAGAGCAAATAGTGGAGGACACTTGAAAAGGAACTCATCAAAAAAACAAAACCTTTTATATTCAGGTTTTATATCATCTAATGGCCGGGAAATTGCATTGAGTCTGAATATTTCATTTTCTCGAATATTAATAGTATTCTCACTTAGAAGTTTCTCCAACAAATGATCTGCTGCGCTGTTTGAAGGGGCACACACAAGAATCCGAGTATCAGTTCGGTTTCTGTAGAGCTGTAGGATTGCTTCCACTATAGTCATAGTTTTACCTGTACCAGGTGGCCCGTAAATAACATAAGGTGGACCTCCTTGGCATCCTAGGATCATCTCTATGGAACAAATCTGCTCTTCATTAAGATTATAAGTTATGGGCACCAGGGTCGTAGTTTTGATAATCCTACTTTCACTGCTTTCAGATGGAAATAGGAACTCCATCTTTAAATCTTCAGTTGCATCTATGGCCTGATACTGTCTTCTCATGTTAAGTCGATTATAAGTGAAGTGTATATCATACACATCTCCATTGAAATTAAAGTGAAATTCAGGGGCAAACTTCAAATAAACTTCATCAGCCTCAACACGGTGAACAAAGCCCTGAGACATCCATTGTTACAAGAAATCACAGTTACAAAACGCAATCTATAAAAGACATAAGTAACAGCATTGTTGTTTATTTGCAATTGAAATCTGTACAAGCTCAAATGCTTCAAGCAAAAAATATTTAAAGATGACTATCTTTTTTACATAGAAAAGTGAAAACCTGATAAGAAGGGCTTCCTTCAGCAGAATTTGCAAGTCTCGCAAAGATGAAATCACCATGAACAAGTGAAGGTCTCCGTTCAGCAAGCCCTAGGACAGTGAGGGCCAGAAACTCCCCCCTCATCTTCCTCATCATGGCACCCTCCATGTCATAAGTACTCATGTCTTCCTGAACCAATGAAAGAAAATTACAAATCAGGAAAATACTAATTTAATACCAGAATTGCTATTATTATTTCTTAAAGAAGACCAACCTCCATTTGTATTTCCTCCATCATTAGTAAAGTTTTGAAGTAAGAAGAATAATTGTCTCTTGTTAGACCTTCTTCAATAAAATCAGGGATCTGCTTGTTCTCAATCAATTCTCTACTTTCCTTAGGAATATCATATCGAGGAAGCCTATTTTTGGGTGGCCGGCCTACTGCCCTAAGAGGACGTGAACCTGCAACGTATGTATTCACAGTAAATTCCCTTTTTTTTCTTGCAGTTCTTGAATATGGCCTTTTTGAGACCAGAGACCTGGATACCTTATCTTCAGCCAACAGAAAAACCACCCGTTCAATTCTCTCATTTTCCGCATCAAAATGCACAACAGAAGTGTACAATCCTATTTCCTTCGGTTTGCAATTTAGCCAAACTTTTAATGTTTCTTTAGGTTGAAGCATTCTATCTTCCAGGGTATAGCACTCTACGAAACATCCACTGCTGTTCCCACCATTCGCTTTAGGGGGCTCCATAAGAGAAAGTGTAAAAGAATTCTCAGGAGTGGAGGCATAAATTTTGGTCCATAAATCCACAGCTTCATCGGTGGTATTTGTGATAGTTATTAAATCTGTAGCAGTTTCTCCAAGAAATACCGACTTAGGCTTCCCGTCGACAAAGGGAAATGGGACGGAAATGACAATAGGACTCTCTTCAACTGGGTTATAACTACAAACAGATTGGTCATCCTGATAATCAATGAAGCCTATTTCACCCTTTTCTCCAATTACAGAGAATTCATCATCATCCCATTTACCATCAATAGTACCCATCAGTAACTCTAACCACAAACAAACACAAACGAAAAAAAAACCCCATCATTTCCTTAAACAAATCAATGAACATACTAACATATTCAGTAACGGAAGAGAACAAAATACCTAATAATTACACTACATTGAACTATAAAACGAACACAAATAACAAGGCAACTAAAATGCGATTAATGGGATTCAAGTCCAGCTTCATTGAATCTAGTAAGACTAAATTACGCCACAAATGCACTGAAAATTTTGAACATGGACGATGTGCGTTCACCATCGATGGGAAGCTCAAGGTGAAATCATGACATTAAAATGTAGTATTCCTGAATTCTTATACTATCCAACATGAAAGGGATAAAAAAAAGCGCCTATCAGTTCTTTACTTAATAAGAGGAATAACACTAACCTGATTGAAGAAATTGAAACTCAGAAACAAGAATTGAGAGGAAGAATAAGAGATCCTTTACTTAGGTAGTAACAGAGAGTGAAACCCTGTTTCTAGTTTTAAATTTTGACATAATTATGAATTAGAAACAAAAAACCATGGAGGAATGGCATGGTTTTTGCAGGTAGAAGACGAGAGAATGGCGAAAAAGGGGTTTATACTTGATATGAATGTAGAGCGAAGACTCAAATCTTAACCGCCCAACTTCACTCTAACTTTTAGGAAGCTTTATTTTCTGCTTCTCTCTGCTCAATACTCGTGCGTCTTGAGTATTTTCGATCGGTTCGTAAATTCGAGTTTGATAAATTACTCTTTAACTCCTCCTACTAGCATACCCATTCACTAAAAAAAAAAAAAAATCTTTTATTTTATTTAAGTTACAATTTCATGCTAATTTTAACGTTTTGGCAAATTTTCATCCCGATTGCAAAAGATTGATACTGAAAAACCCAACATGTTAAACTCAAACTTGTATAGTTCACGAGTAATGATAGGTGACTATACTGTACCAAATGGTCCGGCCCTATTTTCTTTAAAAAAAATTGTTTAATTTTAATAAATTACATAGTTAGTTTATACTTTATCTCTAGATTACACCCATAAAATTTGTATAAAAAAAAATTTCCCAGATTGATATCATATCGAACCATTTATTATTATTGATAGTTCGCACACAATATATCATTTGGATACGGGTTTTTGTTGTATTTTGTTTCATTTAATCTCCAAATTTATTGAATTTACGAATACGACAATAATTAAATTGTAAAACTACTACAACTTCCCAAAATATAATATATATACTACTCATAAATGAGAAGAGTAGAAAGTGTTTTGAGTATATTAAAATTTATATGTCTTTACTCCTCATAAATGAGGATAGTAGAGAGTGTGTTTTTTGAATATATTAAAATATCTATATTATAGTCAATCTAAACAAAAGAGATTGTAACTAGATAAACAAAGGGGATTGTAACTAGTATATTAGAAAACACTCACTCTTGACCGCTCAAATGAACATAAAAACAAGAAAATGCTTAGACCCACTGTGAAATGTTGCTGATTTTTATTACATTATAGTTAAAAAGTGGCAAACTTTTATGTTCAAACCAAATTTATTTCAATTTTGCTTGTATTTCTCCATTCATATACTACATGTAATCACATTACTACTTGTAATTTAGATTTATATGTATGTTCTGAAATTGGTAGAAAATAGAAACTACGAGAAATTTAGTTCTCTCTTATTTATCCACAGTGAAGATTAAGATATTAATCTCCACTCCATTATTAATTTACATAATTTTCATTTACATAAGCTTTTTTAACATTTTTCCTCAAGCATCTTGTATAGTATCAAACTACACCAGATGGATACCATAACTAGAAAAAAACAGGGAAGTCCAAAATTGAAGGAAGAGAGCGGTCTCTTCCGCTGCCGCCGCGGCTCTGTTCACCAGGGCCGGCTACAAAGTGTGATTCTCTTTGGTTTCTGAAGATCCTCTCTATGTTTTCTGCTGGTAAGTTGAATGACAGCTCCTTTGCTTCTCTTTCAATCTGGTTCATTATATTGTCCCGTCCTGCAAAACAAATTTGATTATAATATCATATTAGAATATAGATTAGATTACTGGTTACTTAAGAACTGATTATGTTCTGATTTAAGCTGCAAAAGATCTCTGACCAGCGAGGAAGTTTCTCTGATTGTTTCTGGCGTTGATTTGGAAGGATACTGTAATCAGATTCTGATTTTCAGAAGCAAGAGTTGCTATAGGATGACCTGCCGGTGCTACAAACACGTCACCAGGAGACACATTTGAGCTTATCTTTCGGTACTGTCGTTGACTCCTCTCTCTCACTTCTTCTCCTTCTTCCTCCTCTCCTTCTATACGTTCCATTCTTCCACTTTCTGAATGTGGAGAAGCCATCTCAATACGTCCAGTTCCTTCCACAACTAAAATAATCGTCGTAGCCTCCGAATTATAGTGTGGAACCATTAACGACCCCTGAAATACACGTGTTTTTGTAATTTTAATTGAAATAGTACAAATAAACTTGCAAGAATTGAACACCGAGACTAGTATTTTGGATTGTTGTCTTACTCTTTTGATTTTGGTGTAAGATACAGAGACATCCATGTTCTTCAATTGCTGATAGTCATTTGGCGAAGCTTCAATGAAGTTACCATATCTGTTAGAGTACAAAGGTTGTTGATTCAGAAGATTAAAAGGGCGGGTAGATTCATCGCCTTTCTGCTTTGAGGATGAAAGATGTCGGCTTAATGCTTGAAGATGCTCTCTAGAAGCCTTTATAATTGCACCTTGACTCTGCTGTCCAAATAGTCTGTCTAGCTCATCTCTTGGAGTCTATTAATATACACATGAACAACATAAGAATAGTATCCCCTAAAAATTTTATAGTAAAATCTTGAGATTTAAGGCCTCACATTTAGAGCAGCTTCAAGAACATCGTTGCTGAAGACTCTGTAGAATGACTCAGGATTCCCACCTCCTACAGCAAAGTATTCCTGCAGAATATGTGAATAGTATTATTTTTACAATACCCAGAAAATGTTTGAACCTTATTATGAAAAAAATGAATCAGCAACTTACTCTGAAGTTCCCAGGAGAATTGACAGGTTGCATAAGCTTCACCATATTAAGTTTTTCATTATTATCACGGTTAATTAAGTACATAGTAGCTCCTGCAGGAATCCTCAAAACATCACCTTTCTCCAAGTTGTTGGACCATTTATCCTCTCGCAAAACACAAGTAATAGTCCCTCTACCTGCAAAATTATTGCTTTTTATTAAGAGACCAACTGAAAAATTCATATGTTGCAAGCATATTAAGTAAATAATGACTCTCACCTCTTAGGACTAGAACAATGGATTCTGCATCACAGTGATGAGGAACAACAAAAGTGTTAGGATTAGCTTCCAAAGTTGACAACCTATAGTTTTCTAAACCACGTAGAAGCTCAGACCTGTCAGAGAACTTCTCAAGAACACTAATATGACCTTCTCTTGTCTTATGTCTAGACTGTAATCTTTGTGCATGGAAATAGTAAGGATTGTCCCTCATTTTCTCCACTTCCCTTCCCTTGTTTGTTCCTCTGCCGCCTCTTTCTTCATGTTCTCCCTGTCTTTCCGCGTATTGCTGCTTGCACATTCTTCTACACTCCCTTCGCTCGCGCCATTCTTGACTATCACAATCTTGTTGACACTTTACGTATTCCTCGCGAGGATCCTCCGATTCTCGGCGGCGTCTAACATCTTCTTCGCAGCGTTTTTCACATCTTCGTACCTCTCTGTCACCGGACTCCTCCCTCTGGCATTGTTGCTTGCAACGCTCGAGCTCGCGCCGAGGAAACTTTGGATCACGTGGCGTTACTCCATAGCCGAGAGAGGGAAATGCTAAAGAAAGTAAAAGCAGCAATAGTGGCAAGAACAAAACTAAACTGGGATTTGCTTTGATCGACATAGCTAGCTAATTATTGTTATTATTAAGCACTTGAGGGATGATCTAAAAACAGAAATCATCAACCTTATTTATACATGGTAGAAGCAAAGAGATTGAATTCGTGGGTTAGCATGCAAGTTGACACGAATGAGAAAGAAAAACAAAATAAGTGCAGTCAAGAATGACACCATTTCAAGCTTATCTAACTCTTCTATGGCTTATTTTTTATTATCCTCTGTCGTTGGAAACAGCAGGAAATGCTTTCTAGTTTCTACATACATAAACATAGATTCTTGTAACATAGACACTAGACAGGGAGGTGTACACATGTTGAATTGCATGCAATACACTACAAAAAATTTACAAACATACAAAAAAAAAAAAAGATTTGTTGATAAAATGCGGCGACGCTATCCGTACATCAATTGAATACGGATATATTGCTTGCGAAAACGACAACCAGAACCAGATATGGCTGAGCTGATTCAATTTGTTGTTATTTTTGATTGATCGACGTTTCCTAATAAAACAAAATGAGAGGAAAAGAAAACAAAATACTTTAGGCATGCCCGAGTGGAAACTGTCGCCATCTTCGTTTTTACTGCCGTTGTGATTGGGAGGAAATAATTATTATTTGCTTTATCTTCTTCTTCCAATTTACAGTGTCGGATCTTCTCCGGTGAACTGCAATAGCCATGGCGGCGAAACTCGAGAGTCTAGGGAGTTAGGATTTTTCTGGTATTGTCATAAGCTTTTTCTTCTCTTCCTTAAAAGACGGAATTTTCGGTACCAAAAAATGCTGTGTGGTTTCGATTGTGAAATTGGATCTATGAGTTGGATTCTTTTATGTGGTTTAGTGTTGTTGGGAAGTAGCATTAATGTGTTTGTTTCTCAATTGATGAATGTTATTCTCTCAATATGACACATACTAAAAGTTGCACTCGCACTTGATTTTAAGTGGTTAGTATTGTTAGACAACAATTATTTTAATTGAAAGTAATTTGTGGTTTTTCTCCATTATCCGTATTATTCTAAAATTAAGAAAGAATCATGTCAAATACACACAATTTCTGAACAGTTTATAAATAATTTTTGAAAAATTTATAAATAAATTCTAAACAGGTTATAAATAAGTTTAAACAATATTTGAACAGTTTGTTAATAGAGTTTTATCTTGCTATTTTTGACAGATTTAATATCATGTTTGTTTTTCTGATTTTGTGTTTTTTCCTATACATGTTTTACATTGAGTTGAATAGTCTATGAACAAGTTATGAATAGTTTTAAAAAGTTTATAAATGAATTATGAATATGTTCTAAATAGTCTAAAAAGTTTATGAACATTTTTTGATTTTTAGAATGTGACTATCTGCATATTTAATTGGTAAATGATGAATGAAATTTGTGAATTATATATTTTTAAACATGTTATGAACCATTTCTGAATAATTTTTGAACGGTTTTCAAAAATTTTGTGAAAATTTTATGAACATGTTATGTGAACGATTTTAACAGCATACCTCGTTTTTAAGTACCTATTGTTGCAATTGTGATTATAGCATACAATCGTGCTAATTATTTGAAAAGAACTATTAGATGTGTATTAAATTAGGTCCATATGGTGGAGGCCATTGGTTGGTTTGGTCTGCTGGGCCACTGGATCTGACCGTTAAACCAGTCCGCCGCCGAACTGTGACCAGTCGAACCGAAACCGTACCGGTCGGTTGATAGTCCGGTTCAGATTCACCAAAATTTTGAATTGTAACCATCATGAATTGTGAACTGTTCGTGAACTGACCAAACCGCCGGTTAACTGCGAAATTAATTGAAAATTGGTTCGGTCCGTCGGTTAACTGCCGTGGCTTGTCGGTTAACCGCGACCCGCCAATTCACCGCCCTGATTTCGGTTCCTCTTCACCTCAATCGTGGCCCGTGGCCACCACTATGTCCATATCAATCCTTTTGTGTTTGGGACTTTTAGGTTATGGTATTAAACTTAACTCTACATATTTAGTGATTTTGAATTTTTGAACAATTCTTGAATAATTTTCGAACAATATGTGAAAAATTTATGCATATATTTTAGCATTGAGAATCTTATATAAATCTTTAATGGAATTGCAAGTACATTAGTATGACTTATTCAAAATTTTGTTATGTGATTGAGATGTTAGACTTGTTTTTGATTTAAATTAACTGATTTTTTTCAGATTCTAGAGATTAATAAATTTTGAACATGTTATGAATAATTTATGTAAAATTTATGAATATATCATGAATTGTGAATAAATTTTATTTTGATATTTATGTCAGAAGTTAATATCAGTTTGCGAGAGCTAATTTTGGTACACGCCATAATATATAATTATATATATTTAATAATTGTAATTGGAAGATGAATGATTAAAATATGTATTGAGAAACGGTTGAACAAATTTTGAACAAAATTTCTTTATTGATTTAGCAGCAGGATTTTTTTTTTACGTATTTGATATTAATTTTGTTTTGGTTAGTTTTTGAATTTTTTGAACATTATTAAATCAATTTAATTTAATATATTTTTAATTTAAATTATATATTTTTTAGTTTTTAATATTTTTATTTTTATAATAAATAATGTGATTTTATAAATATTATAATATAATAAAATTTGAAAAAATAGATTTAAAAAATTATATAAATAAAAGAGAAATTAACTTTTTATTTAAAATGTTGTTTTTTAATTAATTTTCAAAATTTTTTAATTAATTTTATTATTTTTGAGTATAAAAAGTGTATTAATCTCACTAGAGGAGAGAGTGAGTTTTTTTTTTAGTTATTTCTGGTATAAAAAAAAATCTTTTGGGATCTTTTCTTGTTGAAAGTATCATTTTAGTTTTAATTTTTTAAAAAATTGATATTATTTATCTTTTTAAACATGAAATGGACATTTTAAAAAAAAAAAAAATTTATTTGAAAAAGTTCATTTTAATCCTCCTCCCTGTTTCGTTCTAGCTTTTCCTATTCAATCAACAATCTGTAAACCCTAACTAATACATACATTACTTGGCTTCTCCAATGTCGTCCCTGCGAAATCGTATGTTAAGATCGTCGAGTCACGGAGAGACCGGAGCATTGAATCAACTTCGACCTATGGAGTCTCCGGTGGCTTTCTTTGCGAAGAAAAACCCTGTTGCAGTGACTAGTAATTTTTCAGAATCAGTTAATAATGAATCTCGAAAGACCGATTTCCAGTGTATTTTCACTTTGGGTTCGCCTGAGATTCAGAAGAATGAATCACCATTGTTGAGAAACAAGAATCCTGGTGAAGGATTTGGAGAGTTTCTTAAGAATTGTTCCTTGTGTAAGAAGAAACTCAAAGAGAATGAGGTTATTTACATGTATGGGTAAGACTTGATTTGTTTCTTTAATATTTTTTCCCCAAAAGATGATTAATGATCTTAAGTTTACATTGATTCCTTGATTAAGCAAATAATTACCCATTATTTTTTTTCTTGGATTTTTAAAACTTTCGTGGATTTCAGTGCTTTTGCTATAATTTTCCCTCAATTTAACAATTCTTTACTTATTTCTGTACTAAAATGCTATCTTTAATTTCATTGATACAGATACTTAGGTGCATTTTGCTCAATGGAATGCCGGGAAGATCGACAAGCTTTAGACGGGTTTAATGAAGAAATTGATAAAGATATTGCAAGTAAACAACTCTGTATGCAAAAATCTAGAGCTTTTAAGCTTAAGTGACTCATAAGTTCCTAGTTTAGTTGCAGACAGTAAGTGCAAAGCTCTAAATAATTTTGCTTCAGCTTGCACATTACTTAATATGACAAAATAGAGCAGTAGGTTCTGTCCTAGCTCACATATCATTCGTTCTGTAAATTTTCAGTTCTTGATCTTTTATTCTTTTAATCTCCTTTAATGGATGTACAGTAAAAAATTCAACATTTACATTTTGGTCTCCTGGTAATTCTATAGAAATTCAGTAATTTTTTCCATCTTTTGCTTGAAATTTACAGGCTTTGGCTTTTCATTGGCATGTGCACAATGATGATATATATGCAAATGTGACTTAAAAGAAAAGAAAAGAAATGCAGAGATTTATATATATATATATATATATATATATATATATATATATATATATATATATATATT
>CANUEY010573358.1:0-11346 GCA_948099555.1 Croton setiger
GCAAATCTACCTTCTTCTTATCAGGTCCTAACTTCTCAAATTTCACCAGTCCATCAATTAAGGAGAAAATAGTGTGATCTTTGCCAATTCCCACATTCTTCCCCGGATGGAACTGAAAATGATGTCAAAACAAATATGCACTAGTCACTAATCTTATATATTCTTAACACAGCAGGAAGAAACTTATAAAACATTATTTCAAATTTCAAGTAAAATGTTACTGTATCTCGTCGCAATCCAACATAACTATATCAGATTCTGTTATCAGTATGAAAAAATTAAAATTAACAGCAAATTAATTTATATTCCTCAGCTTCATCAGCAAACATAATTCCCTGGAAATGCAAGCTAAATTTGTTCTGCATTCAGAATGTAGAATACATTACAGTGCAGCTTCTTCAACTTAATATATGAACTGTAATTATCCCTTTCCAAATACATCTATGAACAAACATGATATTTAACTTCATCTAAGCTAAGCGTTTATGGAAAAATCCCCAAAGTTCCAACTTTCCGTCATTCAATTAGGATTTGGTAACTTTCACATTAGGCTTTAGTGATCAGTTTTATAACCAAAACCAAAAGTTAAACCTTGGAATGAATGATAAAAAATAAATAAATAAAATGAACAAACCTCAATTCAATGGAATCAAAATATCTTACCTTAGTGCCCCTCTGCCGGACGATAATCGCACCGGGTTTGGCCACTTGGTCGCCGAAAATCTTGACGCCGAGACGTTGGCCTTTGGAATCACGGCCGTTTTTCGTACTTCCAGCTCCCTTCTTGTGAGCCATTTCAATTGTTAATATAGGAGCCTTTAATGGGAGTGAAACGGAGTTTCTAGGAGCAGCCAAACCGCAGGAGCTTATATCTCCTTTGAAGAAGGAAGAGGAAGAGCTTTTAGATAAGGAAAGACCTTTGAATGAGCCAATTAGATTGAAGGCAGTAGCTGTAGCAGTGGCCGCCATTGTTTCTGTTAGCTGCAATCTGAAACAAAAAATAAATCAAATTAGAAATGGATTTTCAATTTTACTTTGAATTGCCAATTCGAATAAATGAGGTCTTAAAACTGAAGCCTTACAGTAACGGAGACAGTTTGGGTTCCGAAGGAAGAAAGGAGAGAAGTAGGAACAAACAGACGGATGCTTATCCGCGACAGAGTCGCACGTGCCCTTTTCATACGAGTGTGAGTTGTGATGGCTTATTTTAATTCGTTGTACCCCAACTTTATCGTAGTAACATTGTAGTACCCTAATTTTTTTTAAACACTGTTGTACTCCAATTTACAAAAATATAATATTGTGGTACCTTTATCCGGTGATTCTCCTTTCTAACTTATTACTATACGCTTAAATGGACCAAAATGAAATCTACATTTTTTAGACCCACTGTATATTTTTGTAAGTTTAGTGTCAAAATACATCTTTCATATATATATAGCATGTGTTTTGTTGAACACTACCGCTGCTAATCATCTCACCACCGTTGTTAAACGTCACCACCTTTAATGGAGACCATCAAGCGACCACTCGTAAGCCGATGAGTGGGAAAACCAAAATTTTCGAACATGGTGGCCTGGAAGTCTATTTTCAATTAGATTCCGTTTGGTTAAAACAGGTTTTATCATCGATTCTTTTGCCATTTTGACCTCCTTTTATTAGTTAGTTTTCGAAAAAGAAGACATCATCGATTTCTTTTTACTAAGGTTGACTTTTATGTGTAAATATTGGACTTTTTGGCCATTCTCGGCAATCCATAAGCAAAACTTTGCTAAATGGAAAATTTAGTTTTTCCCTTAAACCAAAGCCACCTTCACTTGGTTCCTTCATTCGTCGGCTAGTTTGAGTATTAGGTTTCTATCACCGGCCAATTTAAGTATTAAGTTTCCGCCGCTGGCCGATTGGACATTTGACAATAAAGGTTTTTTATGTGAATGGATGGCAACGTGTGAGGAAGAAGAAGAATAATGTAAAATTTTCAATACAGTACAGTACTCCATTTGTTTAAAAAAATGAAAACATACTTTAAAATTTATATATTTTAACAAATAAGTCCTAATTTCATGAGTATATAAGAAAATAAGTTTATTTTCCTGAATTTCTTAAAAAAAATAAATTTATTTACCTAGTTTCGTTAAGGAAATAAGAAGAAATAAATTTATTTCCTATAACAGATGACTGGCAAGAACTGAAAAGAAATAAATTTATTTTCTGACGGTCGACAAGCGAAAATAGCGACAACCAGAAGAAAATAAATTTATTTTCTAGTGATCAGTGATAAATGCAGCAAATTATGCATGGTGCATGGTGCTAAGCAAGGAAGCACTTAAAAAAATAAAATAAATAAATTTATTTTTAACCGTTGGTGCAGAAAAATAAAAATATTAATGTATTAAGTAAAGACAATAAAATAAATAAATAATAAAAAGTGTTATAAAACTAACAAAAATATAAAATTACAGTTTACTTAAATCAAACATTATTTTTTGAGATTTTTTATAACTTTGAACTGAAAACCTGTAAAAATTGTGTAATAATTTTTTCCAAATTTATATATTTAACTATAAATTAGTTCTAAACTAATTATAAATTTATTTGAAATTTATTATTATTATTATTACAAATTGAGTTTTATAAATCTTTGTAAAGTAACTACTCCATCTAATTCGCAATAACTGTCAGAATTTGATATCTAGATAGATTTAATTGTAAATTTATTATCTTTTTCTTTCCCTTAATTCAATTATTTTCTTTTCTCCAAATTTAAATATTGTATGATATAAATATTAAAAATATTAGTAAATGACTTCATTTCATTTTTCACAATTAAAAATATCCATATTACTTAATTTTGTATATATTTTTTCCTATGACACATTATCTAAAAATATATATGTTACGCAATTTCAATATGACTTAAATAAGAAATGATATTCTCTCTTAGAATACACAGTCTCACTTTTACATAATAAATTATTTATAGTTTCTACGATGATTAATCTTTTGCAAATTTATTTTTTTTATAATGACATGTGTTTACATTTTATTAATAGACATTTAAATAGAAAAATAGTATAAAAAGTGAACTTATTTTTCGCTTGGCCTTCATTAAAAATCTCTACAATCATATAATACTAAACCTCTTTTATTTTATTTTTTTTTGCTAACATAACATACATAATCTCATAACTATAATATACTCGTAATTACACGTTGTCAATGAAAACTTTCATTCTCTATTAAAAAAATAAAAACTTTTATTTATAAATTTTCACAGAATAATGACATGTTTTTAATGAAATTAGTTGTATATTACCTCCGAGACCTAAAAAAAACAAATTTTTAAGAGTTTAAATATAATTTTATTTTTTTAAGAGAAAACATAGCGTTATTTATTTTTCTTAAATTGTCACATTTGATCCTTAAATTATGAAAATAAATTAAAATTTTAAATTAATTTATATTTCTTTAATTTTTTATACATTAAAAATATACTTGAAAATCATTCAAGTAAAAAATTTATATTAAAAAAAAATAAACAAACATATTATAACTTCCAACTTCACGAAATGATGAATCATAGAAACAAAAATATGAATTATAAATCTGAAGAGTAAAAGCAAATTTTCTATTCGCTCATGAATGAATAATGCAAATAATAAACAATAGTAAAAAAAATAATTTACATTAAAATATTTCTATTCTCCAAATTAAGGAGTGCATTTTGATAATTTTTATTTATTTATTTTTTATTTTGATATATAAAAATTATCATCAATATATTAATTTTATAATATAATTATATTTTTTAAGTTTTGTTAAAATATAGCTTTTAAATGGATATCAATAACTATTTTTGCCTGAATTTTAGATAATAGAAAATTACATTATATATAATATTAATTTTTCAAACATTATATTTATATTGGTACAACAAATATGGTTGAAATATTATATATAAGATTACCATATTCAAAATGTTCACAGTTTATAAAATTTATAATTGTATTGAAAATATCAAATTAATTAATGTTTTTAATAATTTTTTATTATAACTAATCTCATTTCATGAATCTACATTATTTAATTTTATTAATATTTTTTTTATGATAATATTATTTGATACACGTGTTATTTTGATTTTTTAAACAATATTATTTTAAATATTTTTTTAAATCCAAAATAATTATTAACATTAATTGTGAATTTTGATGTGATTTGCACTAAAATAACCAAATTAATATAGAAAACCAAATTAATGTCAGAATTTGATATCTACATAATTTGATTGTAAATTTACCATTTTATTTTATTGATATTAGAGTATTTATTAAATAAAATAAATTATTTTATATTTTAAATTTCTAATATTTTCAGAATATTTATGACTACAATATTCAAAGTCTAAAGATCCAAATTTAAATATTCAAGTATATAGATCCTTTTAGGGTAATATTAGTAAAAAACAGAATTTAGAATTATGAATTTATTAAATAATATTATTTTTAAAAATTAAAAATCCAATATTAGCTCTCTCAGAGCCCCACGGCTAGTTGTCTTTTAATTTTAAGCGGACTCCAACCCACTTCCATAAAATCCACGTGACTACAATACTTTTAAATATTTTTACTATACCACTTTTCTTTATTTCTGTCTCTTTTATCCTTTTCTTTTTAGTTTCTTTTTTCTTTTCTTTTTATTAGTACGGCTACTTCAGTTTCGTATTCGTTTTAATATAAAGAGTCAAATTGACATTCATTTCAGATTTCAATATAGATTAGTTATATGAATTTTTTTTTTTTTAGAAAAAAAACAAGGGGTAAGAGGAACTTTTTATCATTTGTATCCTATATCTACAAATTGATCTCGACAAAATTATAGTAGTAGCGTATATTTTTTTTAATGTAAATCAGTGCATAAATAGATTTTTTATAAGTATATTAATATTTAAGTCAGTTTTTTTATTGATTTTCATATGTCTAATAGTTTATATATTAATTTTAAAATTTCATCAATAATCATATACATCAGTATATAAATTAATATACAAATTAATTTTTATATATTTATCAGTATATAAATTGAAACTTACATACTCATTAATATCTAAATCAATATAAAAATTTATTTTTTATATACTAATCAGTATATAAATTTATTTTTACATATTTATCAGCATATAAATTAATATGCAAATTAGTTTTTACATATTTATCTATAAATTAATTTTATTAACGTATCAATATATAAATTAACTTTATCCATTAATATACAAATTAGTATAAAAATTGAGTAATAAATCAAAATTTATCAATTTTTTTAATAGAAAAATAAAAAAATTTTGTAAAAAAGAAAAAAAATAAAAACCGGAAAAAAAAGAAATGAAAAGAAAGAAATAAAAAAAAAAGGAAAAAAAAATTAGAAGTAGTCGTACTTACAAAAGTAAAAAAAACAAAAAGTTAGTGGAAGGCCCGGGGATTTTGTTAGTTGTTAGGAGGGGTATGTTCAAATTATTTAAAGAAGGGTATATTGGGGTTTAATTTACTTTTCATTATTTTTATAAAAATGCTATATATTTTCTTTTGCGATATACTACATTTTAACTTTTTATTTGACAAAAAATAGTAAATTTCTTTCAAAATTAGTGAAATATTATAATTTTTTATATTTTTACCTTGTCACCCTTATATTTTTAATTTTATTATTATTATTTATAACAAATCAATATACTTTAATATCTGTTAATATAATTTATCAGTATTTTTTAATATTTATCAGTTTTTTCAATATAAAAAAGTACTTGTCACTATAATTAATATTTGTCAATATTTATTATTATTTGTCAATATTGAATTACATTGAAAAATATTAACGAATAGTGAGTTATATTGACTGATATTATTTTGGAAGATTTGCAAATTATATTGATAAATATTAGCAAATATTGATTTTTAATTTTCCATTGAAAGTCACCGAAAATCACCAAATTTAAAAGAATTTTAAATTATATTGATAGATATTGACACTTATTGATTTATATATTGAATTTTTTATTGTTGATTAATTAACAAATGAAATTTTTAAAAAGTTGTAAATTTATTAATGATAAAGTGCTATTTTACTAAATATTAAATTTAATGTACTATTTTGTCAAATAGAAAGTGCGCCATTTTAATAAATGTCTTTTTTTTTTTAAATAATGACTATGTCAAAATTATTTTTATAAATTAAAATTTTGTTTTTATCAAAAAAAAAATGTTTTTTAGAAAATTTAGAGTGAACTTACAAATGAATTTTATGAAAAGTATTTATTAATATAAGTTTGTAGAATATTATCTGTTATTACTATGCAGTTGTAAGCTGGACTGTCATTACAAACTTAGAAATGAAAACATTTTAAAGTTTATGTTTGAATGAGATTAGAATTTTTCCATTGTGGAATCCAATCAAAAGTAGGGAGTTATTATATGCTAATACTCAGCAAGCAAACCAACAACCAATGGGTGTGAAAGAGCTCTTGCCACATATCAGCAAATAAACCCTCACGCGTTCTCTTGGAAAGCTGAAAGTCGAACGGAAGAACGCATTGGCAAAAGGTTTCAGCCTGAGATTTTTGCCTAATAAAGAAGGAGAAGAACTGATTGAGCATTGAAAAGAATCGAATTAATCTTATATGTTCAGTCTTTCCTGCTAATTTTTTTAATATCTTTTTCCATACTTGTATTATTTCTTTTAGTTTTATTATTGGGATAGGATGTCTTGTCAAACTAATTAATATTTATCCCATTTCTACCATATCCATAAATGTCAAATTAATAGAGAGGTCACCGGCTATTTATCAGTAATAATAGTGGGACAAGTTGGCTAAATCATCATTTAATGCTACAGTGAAGGTATACCTGTTTTAAATTAATGGAAAATGGTACTATATAGCAATTTTTTTTTTTTTTTTTTTAAGTTTGCTTTATTAGTACAAATTTTGATAAATTTTATAAATAGCATATTTATTTTTTATTTTTAGTTTTCTACCCTTCTTAATTTTTTTTTAAATTTTATTTCTTTTAAATATAATAAAAATAAAATAATAAACTATTAATAGTGGATGTGTTCAGCCACTTGTTGCCGATAAATAATTTATTTCCTTTCAACTACAGGTAAATAAATTTATTTTTTTAACAAGCTCAATAAAGTAAATTTATTTCTTTTATATTCTCATGAAATTAGGACTAGTTTGTTAAAGTACAAAATTCTTAGGATTTTTTTTATAATTTTTAAAAAATGAGACTGAATGAGAATTTTTGCATGTATCTTTCTTCTTCCTCATAATGCTTCTTACTTTTCTTTCTGTTTGTTTCACGGCCGCAGGCCTTTCTTCATTTTTGTTTCACGTTGGCATCATTTCTTCAGCATATTATTCCTCATGAAGACCTAGCCGCCTTAACCAATCCACCGAATACTCAAGCTAAGGATGATTGACAGAATGGTGACAAGTTAAAACCAGATTGTAGCTCTGATTGTGAATTGATGAGCCCCTTTAGAACGTGGTAACTGTTAGTGGTTGACATACCCTATCTGTGGTAACCGTTAGTGAAAAGAGTACATTTCTCTGAATTAATATTCTGCAAATATAAGTAAGCTCCTGTGCATTTTTGTTTCAACCTCGTCCATGTAACCAAATTTCGCTCTCTTGCACCTCTGTACCAACTTGTTGACAAATTTTCTCCACACCCTTCCGTTTGTTTTCCTTACACATGTTCGCCTTCACATGCTCAAGGCAAAATCGGTGGACTCTCATTCCTAGATATTTCTCCAACATTATCTCAATTGCAAAAAGGATTCCTAGGTAACGATCAGAGATAATGGAGGTCCATCGATTGCCAAGAATGTATAATTTCATGTATTTGAGAAACCATTTCCAGCTGTGCGCTGTCTCATTGTCCACGACCACAAATGTAATCGGCAAAATTTTGTCGTTCGACATTTTCACCACTGCTATGATCAGTTTTTCCTTATACGACCCACATAGGTGGCTTGCACCGATGCTCACGACTGGACGACAAGACTGGTATGCTTGCACAGAGGGTCCAAACGCCCAGAATAAATATCTAAAAATTCATCTTGGACCAGTTTTTGTATCTTGTTTGAACTTGAACATGACAATGGTGCCCGAGTTCACTGCCTGCATTGCGGCCAAATATCTCGGTAATTCCCCGAAATTATTTTCTCATGCACCGTAGACTACCTCAATGGCTTTCCTTCTTCCATATGATGCTTTCTTATACCCCACTTTAACACAGAATCGTTCTTGCACGTTTGTTTGAATCTGATTCACCTTATATCCTGTGTCATTCTTAATATTCGGGATAATCAGCTTCACAATATCATTTGACGTGATGTTTCTATCCTTATTTCTGATGTTTGCGATGGCACAGTTGTGCTCCTTCACCCATTTGACCATTTTTCACTTTCCGGACCATGATTGTTCCGATGCATGAATACTTCGGCCACAACATGGACCGTGCAATAGTTCCTGTGGATATGTAACCTACGGGTAACACATTCAATTGTACACGTCATCTTTTTACTGTAGACGGTGCGGAATGTCACAGCTCTTTTGTGAACCATTTTGCCACGATAGATATCACAACTTGCTTGCTCTTGAAATGGATGTCGACATCAATACTCTTCGTATTTTCGTCCCACATCTTAAGCGCCTGAGAATCCTCCTCCTCCGGTACTTCTTCTCTTATGTCACCATAAAGAAAATGCCCCGATGTTATAATTACATTGGTTTCACTATCGTCTGTGCTCTCATCTCAAAGCACATACTACTCATCCCTACTGGAACCAATATTCGCAGACGTCAGCTGGATCAGCAGAACCATAGACTAGTTCATTTACGAATTCCTCATTTTCATGATCAACAAATCCAACATCGATATTCTCATTTGCAGCGCCGCTACTTTCTCTTGTGACGTATAGTGTAGACGTAGTAACATCATACACATTACCCATTTTTTCCGCTACTATGTATAATTCTGGATATTTAAACATGTAAAATTATAAGAACGGGAAAGTCTCGTCATCCCGCATAATGATATAATGCCTAACCTTATTGTCTTCTGTACACACCAAAATAAAACGCAATTACACCATCCTCTTATTCACTCGAAAAACTCTGTATACCCGATCAACAAGCTGATCAAAAGATAACTAAGCATCGATGTAGATTATTGCATCAATTAGACTCTTGTTCGCACCAACTACACCGTCCACCATTGGTACAACACTACTCTAGAATAGATTCACGGAAATGGTGTTGTGTATGTCATTTTCATAAATTGTAATGTTTTTTCGATGACAAAACTATTATTTTTCTAAATTTAGAGGTTTATAAACTGTTTTTCTGATGTAAATACGCATTTTTCTGTTCTTCTGGCATTGAAATAGGTTGTTTAGTTTCACAATTTCAAATTGTGAAACTAAGATTTCGTCAGATGTTTTTCATGTGTCAAGATACTATTGGTTCTTTAACATTCTGCTATAGTTTCGCAATTTGAAATTGCAAAACTATAAAATTAAATATTGATTCACAATTTGAAATTGCAAAACTATAAAATTAATTAGTGTTTCGCAAGTTCAAATTGTGAAAGAGCCTGTTTTGTCCGAAATTCAAACTTTCTTCTTTCTGGCTTCCACATTTTGAAAATTAAATCCTATTTTGGAATCTACCTTTAAAAAATACATTATATTGTGCCAGCTTGTTATAATAAAACGATTCTTGCAGTGCTCTTCTTGTCATTTTATGTGCCAATACATTTGAGCCTTTTAGTAAATAAAGACAATAAATGGAATAAAATTCAACTTTGCTCTTGATATCCTTCTCCAAATCACGAAGCTAAAAATGAATTGTTTCATCCACCCCTTGCACTGCTTCTGCAATAGCCTTAGAATTTATGAAAAGGTTAATCTCATTCCAATTTTCATTAATTGCAAACTCCCCAACTTTCCTTTCTACCAAAGCCTCTAAATGTTGTGGATTGGAAATCTCCTGAAAAGCATGAATTCTCAATTTAGGCATGACAATATCTCTTTGCTTGACAATCACAGCAACAACTTCACCATCTTTATTATCTTTAACTGCAGCATCCACCAATAATGATAAGGCTATATTGGAGCACTCATTAGAAGCACAATCCACTGTCCTTCCTAGCTTAAGAGAATCTTAAAGATTTTGAGTTTGATTATTCAATTCATTACACCCCTTCCTAACCAAGCAATATTCTTCATATGTAGAGCTTGCTTCCTTTATGATATCTATTATATTAAAAACTTTATTCTAAAAAAAATCCTCTACTCCTTGCCTTCCAATAATGCCAAAGAAGATAAACAACAAATGTAACAACCTTACCTATACTTTTACATCATAAAACATGCCAATTTTCTTTTATAACATATTTATTTCTTTTAATCTTGTTAAGGCATTACATATAACAAATATCAAAAACATTAAGCTAATATTAACATTTACATTTTACAAACCTTAATTTATATACATCAAAAAGTTATACCAAACCTATTTATCCTAAAAGACATAATAAACATAACATGTTATAATTTACATGCCAAAACATATGATTATGCCTTACAGACCAAAGCATAAACCAAAACTATATGCAGTATTTACAAATGACGTGGTGTGAGAGAGAGGCCCAGGCTTCAGCTGTACCGACCTGAGCATAGGCTGGTGAAGTGTCAGACTTCACTCAGACTGCAGACCTAAAAACATATATTGCGATTTTGATTAGTTGCATACTCAGCAAGTATAAACCAAAATCATATAAAGCCAACATATAAGTCAATTTATCGAAACATAGCAGAATATCATAATGTCAGGTCATATTCATCATATATAATCATAACAATATCATAAGATGCACAGTGACATGTCATTCCTTTTATTTTAGTTGTGATTTATCGACCAAGTGTTGCCCCGGGAATTTCACAACTTATAAGTATCCATAGCGGGCCAGTAACATATAAGACCGGAATAACGTTGTTCATTTCATATTCATATAGGGATCCGAAGATCAACCTGTAAACATATAAGATTCGAAGATTATCCTGTAACATATAGGACTCGTAGGTCTTTCCATCAAATCATATAAAAACTGTAGGTTTCTTTTGTGAAATTTGCAAACATTGACTATGTGACACCCCCGATTTAAATCCTAGGTCATTTTGACGTCACTACATATATTTTGTGCATTTTTGATTAAAATGCATTATAATTTGATATGATATATGATATGATAATTAAGTAAATGATTTGGATATGTTTTTAAT
>CANUEY010573734.1:0-35178 GCA_948099555.1 Croton setiger
TTTGGTTACGAGGCCGGTTTTCGAACCGGGCGTTAGTCGAAATTTAATTTCGGCTAACGTACCCAACCCTCTTACCCATTTTTCTGGTTCAAATCAGTGCTTTATCCAAAATAAAAACGGAGTCACTTTAAAATAAAAACCTTTTTAAATTTTTCCCGAATTTTCGGGTGGCGACTCTTTTAAAATAAATTCTAAAAAATTTTTAAGACCGACTAGTTTCGGCAATCAAACCTAAAAATGGTTTTGTCACTTATTTTGGTAAAAATCCAAAACGGACTGTCAACACAATTATAAAATAAAGTGCAGGACCTACATACCTCTGTGCATAGGGACATCCGTGAAACACCATCAGATGCTTGTCGGGGAGTGTCGGCCAAAGAGTCATGATCCTTTCCCAAGCCCACACCTGTGTACCAACTGATCGCTGAACCATTTAAACACTACATAACAATTTTAAACTAAAATAAAACCCTTAAATTTAAAAATAGTACTTGTACCAAGAGTAGGCACCTCCAATGTAGTCGTCCATCGCTGTTTGGTACAAGTTACGGTAAAGATAAGACAGTACAGCACTCTCCCAACTATACTTTCGATAGGCAGCGAAGACTTTGAGCATCGGCGCCAGTATCAGCGACGTGCTATTCTTGGAGGAATCACAAAACAAGAAACTCTCATCAGCCACAGCACGAAGCAACGAGCACGCTGCTAGTAAACGTGCTCTGGCGCGGCATCATGCGCAAGCATCGTCAAATGCCAGTTGATATTGCGGAGCATGATTCTGCTCCCCCTTAGATCGGCGTCGACGAGTGCGAAATCGTAGAAGTCGGTGAAGTATTGCTGCCACCCGATGGCGGGTTTCTGAAATTGATCGCTGACAGGCCGTCTGTCAACGGGAAGTCAGAGCATGACCTCCACGTCCTGCAGCATTATTGTTGCCTGACCGACAGGTAGAATGTGTGCGTTTCTGGCCACCATCGCTCAGCCAGAGCTATCAGTAGGGCCCAATCGTAGCAGATGGACCCTATCCTTAACACCGGTCCGAATCCGAGTTCGTCGATATACTCCAGCGTTCGAGGATGCTCCGCGTCCAGCAGCTGCCATATCGGGTGTCCGCTCGTCTGATGCTCAGCGGACTGTCGAACCGATCCTCGTTGCGGAAGACGTGGCCCGATCTATGTTCTCGCTAAAAGAACAGTAGATCACTGATCACGGGCCCCTGGTCGAGCACGCGCTGCTGCTAGAAATATTCACCTCACTCCATCGCTGCAACCCGTATGTGTAAAGTTGTTCTTAATTTTTTTAACTGTTTACGGTGATTTATGTTTCTATTCACATCTACTTTTTAATAACCTACTATAAAATAAAATTATTTCTAAATATATTCTAAACCCTAAATTGTTCGGGCACGTAATTTTATTTCTAAACATGTAACGTATCTAACATAGCAAATATTATTACTAAAAATTTTATGGTTAACATTTTTTACCCTATAATTTTATTCTAATCATGCATATTATTAATAATAAAAACTAAATAGGCATATTATAAAAAAATCGAACTTAAATTAAAAAACATAAAACATATCTAACCCTACAATTTTATTCTAATCATGCATATTACTAAACAAATATATATTAAAAAAAAAAAAACCTTAAATTAAAATACACACATTTTGGTTGCAAAAAATCCAAATACTACTGTAGCCGCTTCGAACGTCAGAGATTTTACTGTTTGAAGGAATTCGGAAAGAGTTGTAAATGAGAAATGAGAAGAAAAGCGGTTGTTTACATTTGAAGCAAGTTCGCATAGCTAGTATGCAAACTTGTTCAAATTTTGAACATGTTTGCATAACGATTATGCGAACTTGTTTCGCACGCCACAGGGCGTTCTCTGACTCGTCTGCCTTAAACACACGCATTTAATCTGTCATTAACGTGATTAATGCTGCTAGTTCGCATAACGGGTATGCAAACTAGCATTAAAATAATGCAAATTAATTAAGTTCGCATACCTGTTATGCAAACTAGCATAGTTCGCATAAAAGGTATACGAACACCCTCTTCTATAGCAACGTTTGAATTTTTAACACCCTTTTTGTAAATGATTCTTTAAAACCCCTGATTTCAGAGAAAGCTTACTGGTTTCTTTCAATTTTCGCTCCCTATTTTCAGAAGTTCTCTCATTTTCCTTTTGGACGTGAAAGCCTTCCTTTTGTAGGCAGCGTGCTTCCCTTCTCTCTCTTCGGTGTTCTCTCTACGTCCGCAACCTTCTCGTTCCATAGATGGTAGTGCTTCTTCGCTACTCATCCTCGTTCGTGGCTCTCACCCATCGTCATCACCGTACCACTTTTTGTTACAGAAACAGACAAAAGACAACTCCTCCTTCTTGCTTCGTTTCAAGCATATATCGGTCTTTCATGTTTTTGATTATTTTCATATGGAATTACATTTTAATATTTATGCAATAATAAATAGAATTAAAATGATTTTTTAAAAATTTTTTAAAATAGAGAAATAATATCGCTTATTTTTAAAATTATAGGAAAAAATCATTACATATAAAAAATATAGAGACAAAATCGTAATGTTTTTTATTATTAATTATAATAAATGATATTTTTTCAAAATAATAAATTATGTTTTATTAATTGATAGCATTATTTGAGACTAATATATATATATTGTTAAAACTTTTTTGTCAAATGCAAGTGATAACTATAAATATTTCATATAAATTACTTATTTTATTAAATTATTTACTAGTTTTTGTGTCATATTTTATAAAAATATTAGTATTTTCCCTCCCTTAATTTCGAATTCTGACTTTGCCGCTGTTCACACCAAAAATTTTTCTTATCTAAATTATCGTCCACTATTTTATATAATTCTAAGTATTTAATTTTATTAGTCATATTGTTATTGTATTATTTATTATCTTTAAGTCTTTCACCTAATTATTAAATATCCACTTATCAATTGGTTCTTACTTGTAAATTACACTAATTATTTAAAAATATTAATAACTCAAATTACTAATTTATGGTTTTTTTAAAATTTAATTTAAAATCAATTTTACATATTTACACTTACAATAATTTTATTATTTATTTTTTCTTAAATTTTAAGAATTGTCATTCATGAAAAATTAGGTTTTGAAAAAATAAATTTATACTATAAAGATTTAGCTTACAAATAGAATAACAATAAATGAAATAATTTTCTAACTATTTTTAGAAAGGTATACACACATCTGAATTGAGGATGGAACCTGAGTTGCGCATGTGTGGGGAACAATACACTTACTAATTATGCTGTCCCGTTCCCCTCAATGATTTTCTATTAACTAAAACTATTCCATATTTATGTTAATCTAATAATAAATATTATTTCTCAATTAATATTTTTTAATAGAAATTATTTGATTCAATTATATTCTATTATTAATTTTTAAATTATTATAAAATAATAATAAATTTAGATCATATTCAAATAAAATATTAATTAAATAACTAATCTAGAATTCTTTAAAACACAGGTTTAATTCATATTTTTAAGTTTTAACTTAAATTAAAACCATATTCTATTAATTAGAACTAGCATTTTACCCGTGCAATGCACGAAACGTTTTTTTAGTAATAATATATACAATAGTAATTACTTACTATTTAATAGAGTGTAATTTATAATACGATAATTAAAAATGTTATATTATAATTATTAACATTCAATCTAAAATTTAAAGTATAAATTTTAAAAAAAATAAAGTATAATGTTTCACTAAATATTTCTAAAAACTTATTTTAAACTACATTAACTGCTTCATTAGTGTGTTTATTAATTTGATTCAAATAAATGTGAGGTTACTGTGTATTAACTAAATCAAATGCATAATAAGAGCAACTTAAAGTAGTAGGACAATAATTTCTCTTAAATTATATGTTTTATCAGAATGACACAACTAATTAATTCTCAAATTCTACAAAATTAAAATCAAACTAATAATTATAAAAATCAATGCATTTAATTCAAACATTACTTTCAACATTGTATACAAAGTACTTTCAACATTGTATACAAAATAATGTAACTAACCGAGATAATGCCACCTATTTTTTGATACACTGCAAACAAAAATCTACAATTACAGAGAAAAACAAATAGCACAACAATACTATATAATAATAGAAACAAAAAGAATAATTAATAAAAATGTGTAAAAAATAAAGAATCTAACTTTTTCTCACAATACTACAGAGTATTTTGCTTCTGTAGGTAAGTGAACATATATAAATAAATAGGTTTATGTATGCTTAATTAGCAATATGAACAAAAGGCAAGTTGATCCTAAATTTCTGTCAAATTGATTTCACATATTTTGATTTTAGCTTTTCAGTAAAATAAATATGTTAATTAACTTAAATTGGACAATTCTGAATTAATAAACAATATTAATCATAATTGTATGCAACTATTAATTCAGGAAATTTGAGCCCCTTGCATTTTCTAGGTTTTTTCTGAGTGTTAAAACGGGTAGATTTTGTTCGATCTCTGATTTTGAAACATTGAGGTAATACAAAATTGAAAATAGGAAATTATATTAAAATCAATGAATTTGTTTATTAGAAATGTACCTAATGGGTTTCCAAATCAATCATAAAATTATTTCATTTTTTACTTTTATACAGCTTATGAAATTTACTGAATTGCCAAATCAGAAAGATATTGCTCAATCTCATTCAACAAATCAAGTAAACTTCATTTTATGTTGCGGTAGGAGAAGAAACCAATTGGAAATTTGCGATCAAAATAACACACTTACGCTATAATCCATTTTCCATTGAGGAGATTTATAGCATCATTAGGAACAGGGGTAAGGTTTTTGTCTTCAAGCTCTGTAATAAGCTCCAAGATCTCATTCATATTCCATCCACCACTGGTTCCAAAAAAGGAACCCACCAACTGTCTTTTGAGCATATCATTCTCCGATGGCAGAGCAGGCGGCGCCTCCTTTACAGAATCAAAAGTAAAATTAACATAAAAAGACATAAAAAAAAATTTAGTCTGGTTCCAAATTGATTCACTCATCATAAAACAACAAATTAAGTAAGAAAAAGATCAAGAGTACCTAAATTTCAAGTTCCTCAGAATCAATTCCAAGCTGTACGTTCATCTCCAAGATTCCAAAACAAATTTTACTGACAACTTGAGGTTTTATAAAAGTTTCAACCTACATTTCCTAATTTTTTCATAGACAAAGATGAACAGAAAGCTTTTTCCCAAATCTCTAATTCAAATCTAACTTTGAATGAAGAAGGAAAATTAACAAAGACCTCAAGAAGTTCCCCCTCTCTAATACAAAAAATCCTAAGAAGTGCCTTACGTGCCTCCTTCCTCTGCTACAGCTGACAGGGTTCTTCTCCCGCGTCCGATAGCCGCCTACCTCGCAGTCATCGTTGCAACTTTCATCTTTCTCTCTCTCTCTCTCTCTCTCTTTTTCTCTTTCCCTTTCTTCCTCTCTGGTTTCGCATCCCATTTTATTCTCGGCCAGTTTTTCTTTCTTTCTGATTTCACTTCTATTTCTTTCGTTCAAAACGCAACCCTCAACTGCGTTTTGAACCCTTCCTGCGTTTAAGGGTTCTTGAGAAATTGTTTGTGTTTGATAATTTGAACAAAACATAGAAGAAGGATGATTTGAACCATTAGCTTTATTATTGTTTGGTTCTTGAGAAATTGTTTATATTTATTTAGAGCGGCGTTGACAGAGAGGCAAGACAGAAAGGGATGAGAGAGAGGCAAGATAGTGAGAGGAAATGAGTATTAGAGATTAAATTAGGTTTAGGTGTTTTTATTTTTTTAATTAAACAAATGAAATTAGGGGAATGTTGAAATCTAGGTACTCTTGATCTTTTTATTAAGAAGCATTTAATGTAATGTATAGTTTATTTAAAATTATCAATTTAGAAATATTTTTAAAATTTAGTCCAAAACCTTGTTATTATATATATAGCTTATTTTCTATAATATCTTTTACTAAAACAATAGTTTATTGCAATTTTTTAAATTTTCATTCAAATTGTTTATTATAATTTATAATTAATTAATTCTGTCTCCATTTTTTCACATAAAATGTAAATATATTAATAAATTATAGTATTGAAGTATACCAATAATTTCTTATAAGAGAAATAATAAAGACAAAAATTTATGAAAATTTGAACATTTTGTTGAAAACGATTTTAATTCTGTAAAAAGTGAATTTTTAAATTAGATGATATTTGAAATTTTTTTTAATTATCTTCTAAAAAATGGTTGTATTTAAACTAATATAAACAATCAGAGTAATTAAACTTTAATGTAGAAATATATTATACTAGCAGAGAAATTAAAAGATCTAATATTAATATAAAACAGATCAATATTATGTATTTTGAATTAATTTGTAAGAAAAACATAATACAAATACATAAAAAATAATATCAAGCAATAAAGTCTTAGACTCAAAAATACTGATTTTAATTTGTTAAAAAATATTATTATTTTTTAAGATTCAATTTAAAATATTTATTGATAATAGTCAATTTTAACTTAATATGAAATATAGTCTAACTAATTTTAAAATATTGTTTTCAGAAATTCATTATTTAATTTATCCTACCAATATTAGAATTATTATAAAAATTTAAAAAATAAATTATGTTTAATTATAAAATTTTATTTTAAACCATATATATACAATTTATAGAATATATTATATAGAAAAAAAATTTGATATAGTGATTTTACATATAAAGTATAATCCATCACAAATTATTATTTTACGTTACAAAATTTTATTTTAATTCAAACATCTAATTTTCTACTAAAATTTTATTTATTTATATTATTTTAATTTATATTTATAATTTTATAATTAAATTAAAATTAAAGAGTTGCTGATATTTATAGACTAAAAAATTATAAATAAACAAAGAAAGCAATTATGTATCTAATTTTTTAAAAAATTATTTATGCATTTTATTAATAAATACAATTAAATAAAATATTTTGAAAAGTATTTGATAATTACACAATTAATAACTAACTAATACATGCAATGCTGGTAATAAAAAGCTAAACTAAAATGTTAAAAGATTAAACAATAGTGTAGGATAAATGTACAAGTGTAACATATATAATATTTATAATAATAAATTTATTTAAGTGTTTTATTAACTTCCATTAATTATTCTTATGATCATGCTATAATCACGGCTAACCTATGGTTGATTGAAAGCAAATTATATTGATGTTAAGAAAGAAAAATAGAGGGAAAAAGAGAGAGAAAGACAAAGACAAAGAAGAGGAAGAAAGATTCAAACAATTCTTGTTTCTTTTTCCTCTTCTTTTTTCATTTCTTGGAATTTCTTTTCTCTCTAATTTAAAATCTATATTATCCACTATATCAGTTAATAATACTATTAATAATAATAATTATTAAATATTAATAATAGTTTTTCTATATTAAACCCAATTATGGGAATTGTAAATTCCTAATCCAGCAAAGTTAATATAGTTTGGAGGAAATCTTTAATTCTTTTCGTTTCAGGTTTGATTTTAAACTTTTCTATTCTTATTTCATTTTCAGATCTATACAATTGATTTTTTCTTGGTTATAATTTAATTAAATGTCTTAATCGAGGGTTAAGAATGCAGCTGTTTTAAAATTCCTTAATTTTTGGAAATATTATAGTTGATTAGGAATATTGATATTGTGTTTTTGAATGTTGAAAAAGGTAAATAATTGATGGCACCAAGCAAAATAAGAAGAGCACTGGGTGCAGTAAAAGATCAAACAAGCATAGGGTTGGCAAAAGTTGGAAACAATGCATCATTATCAGACTTAGATGTGGCAATTGTAAAAGCAACTAGCCACGAAGAACATCCAGCAGAAGAAAGATATATAAGAGAAATCCTTGGACTAACATCATATTCACGCGCACATATATGTGCGTGTGTGAACACATTGTCAAGAAGACTAAACAAGACCAAGAATTGGATAGTAGCATTAAAAACATTAGTGTTAATACAGAGACTAGTAGCGGACGGAGATCCAGCTTACGAACAAGAGATTTTCTTCGCGACAAGGCGTGGGACTCGTCTTCTTAACATGTCTGATTTTCGACATGCTTCCAAGTCCAATTCTTGGGACTACTCTGCTTTTGTTCGTACTTATGCTTTGTATCTTGACGAAAGGCTCGAGTTTAGAATGCTTGGCCGGCGTGGGAAGCGAAGTGCCTTTGGAATTGAGGAAGATGATGAAGAAGAGGTTGGAAACACATCATCACATCTCAAATCCACGCCTGTTCGTCAGATGAAAACTGAGGCTATATTTTCTAGGATACAACATTTGCAACAACTTCTTGAACGCTTCTTGGCTTGCCGTCCAACAGGTAAATTTTCACTGATTTATTTGAACTAGGAGTTGAAATCAAAAATAGTGTATTGCAGTTTGGGGAATTTAATACCAACGTCAATTGAAACAGGTACAGCAAAATATAATAGAGTAATTATGGTAGCTCTATACCCTGTGGTGAAGGAAAGTTTCCAATTGTATTATGATATAACAGAAATTTTGGGCATCTTAATTGATCGATTCATGGAGTTAAAAATTGCGGACTCTATCAAAGTTTACGACATATTTTGCCGTGTTTCAAAGCAATTTGAAGAACTAGAAAATTTTTACGCATGGTGTAAGAACACTGGCATTGCTCGTACTTCAGATTACCCAGAAGTTGAGAAAATTACACAGAAAAAGCTTGACCTAATGGATGATTTTGTGCGAGACAAGTCTGCATTGGCACAAACCAAACAAGTTGTACTTTACGAACCCAACAATGAAGTCATAGAAGAAGAAGAAGATAAAGAACCTGTAGAAGATCAAGATTATGAGATGAATGCAATAAAAGCACTGCCACCACCAGAGATGAATATAACGGGACAACTCGTCGAAGAAGAGATAGACGAAGATAAGGACAAGATTAATTATTGTAATAATAATGTAGAGGCTGATTTATTAAACTTGGGTGAAGATGCAGCCACTATAGAGGAACATGGAAACCAATTAGCATTAGCTTTATTTGATGGGTGTGGAGGACTAGTAGAAGATAAAACGACAAGTAGTTGGGAAGCATTTGAAAGTAATACGACGGACTGGGAAGCAGCATTGGTTGAATCAGCAAGTAAGCTATCTAACCAGAAGGCAACGCTAGGTGGTGGATTTGATATGATGTTGCTTGATGGAATGTACCAAAAAGGAGCAGAAATATCAAATAATTTAACCTATGCAGCCACTGGAAGTGCAAGTAGTGTAGCCTATGGTTCGGTTGGAAGACCTACAATGCTAGCTTTGCCAGCCCCTTCAACATCTGAACCTAGTAATAAAAATAACACAATAGCATTGCACAATGTAGACCCATTTGCAGCTTCATTGGCAATTGCTCCACCACATTATGTGCAAATGTCAGAAATGGAGAAGAAGCAAAAGTTATTAGTTGAAGAACAACAAATGTGGCAACAATATGCTAGAGATGGAATGCAAGGACAAATTCGTCCATACCCAAATTCATATAATATTGGAGGTTATACAAATGGATAATTAAGTTAATAGGATTATATCATTTTATACTAATTAAGATTAAGAGGACTTGTAATTATGCTTTCTCCATATTTGATTAGTTAAAATATTCTAAATTTTCTTCATTTATTTCTTTTTCCATTTCATAACTAAACTTTTGTTTATTTTATTTATTTTTTGTTTTATATAATTTTTAGTTTTTTATACTTTTAATTGTTTATACTTAGATAGTACTTATAATAGCTTATCTTTTTATTTTCAATTATATATATTGCTATTTATGTTTTTTTAATAAAATCAAGCTTATTATTAATGATTGAAAATAGAAGCTTGGTGAGCTAATACAAAAGATGAAATTGGACCAAGGATAAACAATCAGATTCCAACACAACATGGGAAACATTCAGATCCTTAGCCATCTTTGCTGTAAAAATCAAAGCCTCAAACTCAGCTTCTTCCGGCTCTAAAAGGAAAGGAAACAGTTTGATTGCTTCCTCTTGACCAAATCCGTAACCTTCATTATCAGATTCTTTTTCTGTTACTCTAGGGATAACGGCTGATCTGATCTTCCCCAAAAGCTCACATCCACGGAAATACAATAGAAGATAAATGTTTTTATAATTCTTGTTAAAAAAAACGAAGTAACACTCGGCTTTTAGGAAAAAATCAAATCAATTTTTTTGATAAAAAATAATAATTTCCTTTAAAATCATATATAGCAGTAGAATGAGACCATCTTCACAAAATTAAAAGCACTTAAGCTAAGGAGAAAACACAAAGCTTATAAGTTTTTCCCATGGTTCCATTTCAACTTATAACAATAAACCAATATAAATATTGAGGGGATGAGCCAAGAACCCAATCTTCAAATCTAACTTTCACATAAACATTAAATAGAATTAATTATGAGCCAAGACTGAGGAAGAAGTTGAAAATATGCGGGATTGTATTGAAAATAACGATAATAAAAAATTGACTCAAAATTCAAAATTAAAATGAATATTATTAGAAATAAAGAGAAGATTAATACTTGAAGATTGATTATCCTTTTTTCAAGGGATTACATCAAAAAAGAACTGGAAAAGAGTATATGAAATAAAAGGAAAATTAAAGAACGAAATTAAGATGGCAATCGAATTTGACGAGACATGAGAAGGGAGATGATAAAAAAGAGAAGGCCAGAGAAAAATGCTCGAAAAGAAAAAGAAAGCGACCTGAATTAAGAACAAACACACGAACTATCAACTGAAGCGACATCGTTTCACGACACGGAGCGGGTGAACAGTACTATACCTTTGTTCTGTTTTAGTGTAGTATATATATATATATTTTTTTTCACTCTTTTTAGAGTATAAGCGAGTTTGATACTACCTTTTAAGGGCAAAAAGTGTATACAAAATTTGATTTTGGACTAAAAGTGTCTTCAAAGTCCAAATTGAACATTCTTCCTACTTTTCTTTCAATTCCATCTATATTTCAAAATTTGATTACAATGGAGAATCAACTTCATATTTTTTGCTATTTAGAAACAAATTTAATTAGTGGATATATTTCCAAAGGGTGCTGATCCACCGAATTACCGATCGGTAATTATCAAACCGAATCAATTCAGTAACCGAAATCGGTAATGGTAATTTACCGATCGGTAATCGGTAATAACCGTCAGTATTCGGTAGCGGTTTCGGTAGGAGAGTCTAAAATTTTCAGTAAAAAAATTACTGAATTACCGAAAAATTACCGAATTTGGACTCCTCAAAACTATGTCGTTTTGTGTATATATATATATATCGGTGATCGGTACCATTCTGAAATTACAATGGTTTTCACAAATTCGGTAATCAGTAAATTACCATCGGCATCGGTAATTGGTAGTGAGACCAAAAAATTTCGGTTACCTACAGCATTCAGTATCGGTAATGGTAGTGGTACAAAACTTATCGGTTAACCGATTACCAACCGTTCAGTAACGGTAATCGGTAACGGTTACCGATTGCTCACCCCTACTGATCCTGGTCGGTATGGCGACTATTCGCGGCTCCATTAGGAAATTCATAAAAAATTATTTGTTTAAATATTATAATAATTCTATAGATGTAGATCATTTTCTGTAAATTTTAGAATTCTTATCAATTTTTTATACGTATGAAAATAAACTGTCTGAATGATTTTGTACACAATTAACAATAAAAAATAAATAAACCAATTTTTATATTATATTGAAAACACACAGATAAAAATATGACAGTACACTGTAAATATAGATGAACACACAAAATTTTTGTAAATATTATATAAATATTTTAAATTAATTTTATGATTGCTAAAATTTATAGGTAGGGGTAAGTAAATGTGGTTATTTGAAATTTAAAGCGGCATTGCAGTTTCAACTGGAAAAACTAAATTCTACGAAATTAAATATCATAACTTGATGGACGTCCATAATTCAATGTTCCAAATTTCATATTCCTACTTGCAATTTCACCATAGTGAAGGTTGTATGAGGTTTGCTAATTAATTTGGTTCCAACTTTCATTTTTGATTAATTTAATTTGGTTTACATGAGGTTTACTACCGCAAATTATTAATTTTTTTGATTAATTTACTTTGCTAATTAATTTCAAGAGGTATCACTAAATGTTGCTAAATTTTTATTATAATGAGATTATATAAATTATTCTAAAAAAATAAAGATTAAATATTCTTTATTTATTTGTAGTTAAACCACAAATTACAAATTAGTTGTAATGAAAATTGCAAACCGTATCGCAACTTACGATTTATTAAAAATATAAATCACAATGTAAAACAGCTAAACCGTATTTGCTGTACAAACAGTTTTGCACTTATATATTTTTTGGGTCGTCCTATTTATGAGAGCTTTTATCGCTAATGTCTCGAGTTAAGCTCGTGATCGGCTCGAACCTAAAAAAAATATTAATATATTTATTTATTTTTTCTTCCTTTGAGGCCGATACATTTCCCCGTCTTGTATCCGCTGTATTTTTATATAATTACTCTATGATGCAGTATGCCAAGTAGAGTGCATACGAATTTGAATTTCAACAAATTTATAAAGATAAATATCATTAATCAACACAAATTATAATTTAAAAATAAAAACCCTATAACCATAAAATCTTAATCGGAAATTGAACCAAAATGAACAAGTATTTAAGGAAAAAAAGTGAAGAACTATTAGACAAGCAAAGGAAATAAGACCACATCTTCTTCACATCTATGTTGCAAAAGGCAGAGACAATCGAGCAGAGTGAGACCTTGCGAGCGGTGGCTTATTCGCAATCCCTGGCCTACTACTCACATGCTTCATTGTGCTATTTTCTCCTTTTTGCCCCTCCGTCGTCGAACATTTTACTGGCGGCGGCCCTACGCTAACCGCCTTCTCACACCGACAGCTCAACAACCCCCCTCCTCCTCCGCCTCTTCTCTTCCAGCCAATCATCTCCGTTTCACGGTGGCGCGCCGCCGTCATCATTTCATCTATTTCTGAAAAATTGTTTACACTAATTTTGTCGAATCCTTCTGCCGTCGTTACGCTCCAATCAATGCTTACCTCACTTGGCTCATAACATTCATCTAAGCTATGCCTTAAACGTCTTGCATGAAATATTGCCGCCTCGTCCATTGAGTCTCGCCGGGGATTGTACATTTGATACGACGTCGTTTGAGTTGTAGAAAAGCTTTCTATTTCGAATAAGTCTGAACTTGCATCACTTGCCATGTCGTCTTCTGTTACTGTCATTCGTGACTTCGGACTTGCCGGAAATGTAAAACTCTGACGTCGCTGATGTTCTGCTGTTGTATGAGTTGTAATTGGATCATCCGGTGGTCGGAAAACTTCGAGAGAATCCCGTGGCGGATCCTCAAGCGGCGGAGGAGGAGCAAATTTGATCGGAGAAAATGATGACGCTGCTGGTGATGAAGTAGTAGTAGCTATGGTTTTGTTGAGTATAGGGAAAGTAAATCCATTAGTAGAATCGGGAAATGGTCTCGCCGTCGCCGTTACCGGCGTTGCTAAAACCCGATGGTGGCTTATGCTGGTAGCAAAACGGTTATCGTCGGTTGGGATTATTTTATGAGAAATTGGAAGAACTTGCTGTCGTTGAAGCCATTGATCTGTTACAGCACAATCAGGAATTATCTGCCTTTCAAGATTAATCCGTTGATCGGACTTGTGATTTAGACGAGATCGAGTTGCTGGTTCTGTTAATTTTACTTGAACAGATTTCTTGCCGGAGCAAGGGCATTTTCGTCCGAGAAGCCATTTAGTCGCAGAAGAAGAAGATTTTTTCTTCTTTTCATTAAGATTACGGATAGAAACAGCAATAGCACCAGGTGGATTTGATAGCAATCCGGTTTGGCTATTCCAACTGGCCTCCGACGAAGCTGTCGGCGTTGCATGAAATGAACGAGTCCTGTAATTGCGGCCATATTCCGAGGACGAAGCAGAAGAGAATCTAGGAAGAGAAGAGAAATCAGAAATGCGTTCTGGAGTAGGAGAAACTCTCTTGTTGATCAATCGAGAATCGTTGCTGTTGCTTTCGTTGAAGTATTTCTGCGCATCAAAAATGCTTAATTCAGAATCTTCAGCTGCATCTGATGATGGTGTGAAGGTTGAAATAGGTTTCTGTTGTAAGGGAAAGAGAGAAGAGGGAGGTGGTTCTCCTGTAACGGGGTTTTTCAGCATTTTTAACAAAATTCGGACTTTGTTTAAAATTTCAGGATCTTAAAACTATATAATATACAACAATAGCTCAAATTATCTGGATATCTAACTTTATAATAGGAAAACTATAAAATGGCCACATTATATGTTTGGGAAAAAATTTCTGAGTCACTCAGAATGCTTTAGTAAATTTACTATGGCTAATTTTTTTTTTTTTTCCCCTTTTATAATTTTCAAATCTGGCTAGTTTTAAAAATGTATTTTTGTATTTTATATAGGATTGAGTACCAACTAAAACGCTCGTAAACAATTCCAGACTCGGCTAAATAAAATTTTGTTTGAATTCATTCGTTAAGTTAAATGAGCACAGTTAGAGCTTAATTTTCAAACTCAACAATAAACGAACACAAAATCTAGTTTGGTTTTTGAACTCGCGAACAAACACTTATTAAAGAGAATATGTTCCAGAAGAGACTGTTTAACATATACAAGAAATTATAAATGTGTTATGAGTTTATCATGAGTGTAAACCTTTAGTGAATAATCATTTTCTGAATTATCATCTTTGTTTATCATGAGTTTATCTTTTCTGATTTTTTTTTTAGTTTGTTCTTCAGTCAACTGTAAACTAAAAATTCTTTAAAAACTAAAAAATGAAAGGGTAAGTTTTGCAAAGAGTGATAGTGACCCTCTTCGCCTTCTTTTTTTAATTTGTACAAAAGTAAATTATTTATTATAAAGTGATGCTAATTGTCTTAGATTGAAATGTTTTAGTTGGGGATAAAAATAAATAAATAAATTATCATATATTACTATATATATTATTAAATTTTGATTTTTCCTAAACTAGCTTTTTATTTGATGTTAATATTTATCTCTAAAGCGTTAAATCTATAGTGTTTCAATAGTTTTAGGAAACTAATTTAAAATCAGTGTTCACCTTGTTATTTTTTAAAACATACTTTTACCTTTTTATTATTGATTTTCGGATGGCTAAGTTAATTACAAGAAGAAAAAAAAAAAATCCATTTTTAAACATGAACCATGCATTAATTGATCCAGGTACTTTAATTAACAACCTTAATTGTTTACTTTTACTTCAAACTTAATTGTAAATTGCTTGTATAATGAATAACTAGAATTTTGACCCGTGCGATACGCGGAACATGTAACTAAATATTAAATTTTATTTACTTATTTTTAATAATCATATTATTACACAAATATTTGTATTAACTTTTATAATTTTTTTAATAAGAACAAATTATCTTATTGTAATTATATACAGTGAATTTACATTTATTGAAAAAAAAAATTTGATTAATTTATATGAGAATCGAAAATTTTTGAATGCAATATTATCAGAACAGATTTCTGAAAAATTTCTTTATAAATCATATTAACTGTTTAATGAGTTAATAAATATCAAAACATAAAATATTTCACAATAAATATTTAAATTTAATATTACTCAAGATCTTGCAGCGATAGTTCCATTAATATAGTTGACTGAGATGGAATAAACTGTTTAGGCTTTGTATTCTATACTACCTCTCCAATAGCATCTACAGCAAATAATTTAAAAATATTTAAAAGATAATTAACCAGAATGTAACGGTTATACATGATTTAAACCTTTAAATATTACCAAACAGCAGACTTTCATCAACTGGTTCTCCAACGACAAAGTCTTTGAAATCTCGAAACTTGAAAATCTCCCTTGGAAGGTCAACACCTTCCGCAACAGAAACGTTGGTATCCTTTGTGAATCCTAACTTGAACTTGTGGTCGCAATACCTTATTTCACTTTCATTAGATTTAATAAGAAAGGTGTTCATGTAATATGTTCTCATCTCTTTGATTTTGTTTTTCAAAATTACGAAATAGAAATCTGCTAATCGATACTTGTATACGATTGCCCTATTACAAAACCCTCCATGTAAGTATTGGTTAAGAAATAAATAGTTACTCAAGAAGAATCCTAATATTCAAAGTAATTTCATAGTGCAAAACAAATTAAGGTACAACCTGTTCATCAATGAGTAAGAGCTCAAGCCCATTCAATTTTGCTGGATTTGAATTACTACGGATCCGACTCAAGTGAGCAACACGGACTTTCAATTTCCACTCTACCTTGCGAGGGTTAATGGCACTGACTAAATCGACCTGCAATATTGTAATAATAATATTTATATAACATAATGTATATTAGGGAAAAAATAGATATTATTTTCGTGATTGAACACATATCCCTGTAATAGGTTTCTTTTCAAGTCTTCGACTTTCGTAGGTGGCCGTTTCAATTGATTTGTCCTTAACAATGTAACACTTTATTTATAACAAATAAGTGCTCAATTACAAAATTAAATTAAGAATTATAATACATATCATTTATGAAATTTTATTTTAAACAACCCACAATAAACAATATTTTAAACAACCCACAATAAACAATAATGGACTATATACAATATGTAACAAATAACATAATATGTAAAAAATAATCAGCACATTCCCATTTGGATTCATAAAGCTTCATATAATTATGATATGAATTCATAAAGCTTCGTATTATCATATAACATAATATCTAAATATTATTATGAATTCATAAAGCTTCACATTGGATTTGATAGTAAGTAAATTGCATGTTTCAGCATAATTTAAAAGTTTGATATTTAAAAAAGAAAAGGAACTTTGTAACCATAATTAATTTAATCTTCTTATCTTTATGCATTGACCTCCAAGAAGTGTGAAAGTAACAACAACTTCAGAAAACGTGTGAGGTCCTATAAGTGATATCATTTCCTCCAACTATAAATTTTCAGATAAAAATGAAATAATAAATAACTACAATAATTCAAAAAGGAAAACAAATTGCAAAAACATAAACAATTATTATTAAAACAAATGATACGAACTAAACAAAAGATTATGGGACCAATCTGAAGTAGTATTTATGAGTTTAGAAAACCAAATTCCCAAAAAAATAGTTCCACCAAAATGGCTCTATAAATTTATTGAGGATAGCAAGTAGGCTATATTTGATAAAATGTCATAATATCCTCCCAATAATTATTTTTTGAACTTGCCTTCATTTAAGAGGCTTAAAACTGAACCTAGATTGACACATTTCATTCAAAAGTTATTACCACAGGGAAATAAATTTGAATAACACAAATGGTTAGGTTAATATTGGGTCTAATCCAACTCATCTTAGATTCTTAATCACTGAAGGGTTTACAATAAGAAAGCTACAGCATAGAAATTAAAAACTGAAGAAATAGAGTAAAAACGAAATAAAGATCATATTCAAATAAGTTTTGTTTCACCAACAATGTAATTCATTGAAATTACGATACGTAATCAATTCAGAAGTCTACCTCATATGCAGCATACTCTTTAGTATTGAAGCCTATCTCCTCACCAGATTCATTGGTGCTAAAACCCCTTGGTTTTCTAAAATATAGTAACAAAACAAATTACCTTGATCAGAGACTGTAAAAATTGAAGATGTGTTATTTTTCGAGTGCATTCTTTTGAGAGATCTCAATTATTACTATATATAATAATTAATTAACATTATCTTCTTATTTCCAATAAGGAAAAGAAAAAATAATTTAGTAATACAATAATATTTTTTTAAAAAAATAAATGTTAAATTTTATAAATTGTTGAATTTAAATTACCCTATTGAGATGTCTCAAAATGAGACAAACATATGTGTTGTTTATTATATATTATAATAATTTCACACATACACACTGCAGTAATAGATTTTATGGTATAAATTTCATAAATTTTAGCCAGTTTTATACCGAGATAAGTATAGATATTAGCCTAAAATTGATTTGGCACAAAACTAAAGAAAAAAGGATTTGTGAAATATAATAAATATTTGAACAAGTCGCTATCTTAATTTATATTTTGAAAAAAAAAATTGAGAAAAATGAAATTTTGAAAAAAAAAAAAAAAACTCCATGTAATCCAAATCAAGAAAAAACCAGTTTGAGCCTGCCTATAAATTTGATTTGAATTTAATAACAGGACAAATTATAGTTCAAAATCACAGTGAAATGATTTAATTATGGTGAAAAGTGAAAAGACATTAATTGAAAACTAATTAGAATATGATACATCAGCGCTAATTACGGCAAGAACTGATTTGAGTCTTGAATATGTAGGCTTAGAATTTAAGAATAATAATATCAGGGTATGGAGAAGAGAGAATTGAGTTTTCCTGTCTCAAAACTAAAGTAGAAAATATTATAGAATTGGAACACCTTATAATACTTTCAAATATGAAAAAACTAGATTGGAGTAAGAAATAAATCGGTTGGCGTGATCTGAATAATATTTGACACTATGAGGAACACGTGTCAGAACATGAGTGGGATACATGGTAGAATATGAAGGTAACATGTGGCAAAAGAAGATGAGATAAGGTAGTTTGTGGCAGGACAGTAGGGTGCCATGTGGCAGTGCAAGAGGGTGCCATGAAAGGAAATAGACTAGCAGAAGTTTTACCCGACCGCAATGGAAGACAACAGCAGATGGCGGCGATGGCAGTTAATAGTAGAGCATGAAGTTCACACAGTGGTAGGTTATCAATGCACGACGCCACACACAATTGTGATTGCTAGCGCATGTTGGCCACACTCAAACACATGTAGATAGTGACCGATTGGTAACCTGGAACTCGATTAGGAGTAATGTTAAGGAATTAAAAGTTGGGGCACTAAAATGTTATAAATTTAATGTATGGTACTAATTTAGCCTATGTTTGATAGCTTTTATGTGATGTGCTATGAGAATACTTATTTTGTATGCCCTTCAATATGATTCACAATAATTATTTTTGTAGTAATTTTATGTTTTTATAAATTATATGAAGTTTCATGCATGTTTGCACTTCACTTCGATGAAGCCCACACTTGAGCCCGAGGCTCGCACTTTAGGTTCTAGGACCTTTGCTTTCGGGTCCCGCACTTCTAACAACTAACTATGGCTAATCAAACCCTTGAAGAGTAATCGGAGTAATATTGGTTTATAGCATAGACAATTATATATCTTTTTGTAATCCCAAGTATATAAAATGAGCTTAGTTTTGACATGGACAAGCATGTCCAGCCTATCTACACGTTAGCATACCCAAAAAAACAAAAGGCATGTCACGTTAGCATACCCTACGTACACGGCTTCCTAAATCAATCATCCTCTTAGGGATTGAGTATAGCCACAAAGATGCTAGTATTTTATAATTAGAAGCATGGACGCTACCGGTTTATGAGGGGACATATACCTTCTTCTCCTTCCCTATTTCTTCTACAACAATAATTATTACAATAACAATACAGTTTATCAACTTCATGTTGGAGATATGTATGTAAGGACGAAACCAGCTAGTATTTCAATTAGTTGCCCGTTCATTGAAATGTGAAAAAAACCAAATTGAACCAATTGGTATGCGGTTTGAATTCGGTTAAATATGTTTTAGAGGCTTAATATATATAGTTATCTTAGCTAGTGTGAGACTCACCTATCATTACTACATATGCAGTTCAAATTGGTTCGCATAGTTTGAAAAAATTTAAAAAGAATCTAATAAATTTTAAACTTAGTTTAAAATTAAACTAAATTTTAGGATGGACAAAAAAGCATGCACATTTAGGTGATAATGTTGTTTATGGACATTTAGGTGGAGAACCATTCCTGGAATGGGAGTGGGAACTCCTGTCCTTAATGAGTTTGTGCCTCCATAGTTTCTTCTTCTTTTATTGAAGGAGATATGGTAGGCCTTCACATTATATCACCAACATTATTGACATGATAGATTCTATCCACTTATGCAACTTAAATAGGTTATATTCAGTGTATAACTACACTTCAGTAAATAGTTTTACCATTAATTATTCAAGAGGGCAAAAACTAAAAAAAAGAAAATTTAATTTCCTATTTTTTACATAATTAACAATGAAATTCTTATATTTTATTTTAACTAATTTTGATTTTATTAAACACTTAAATCATTTTTTCCAAAAATATTCACTATTCTTTTATTTTTTTTAAAGTAATATACTTAATCTTTAATAATTTGTTTAACAAAAAAAAATATATATTTTTTTTAATTTAATGGAGTGATTTAACCCATGAGTCAGACAATAAGGGTGACCATCCCCTATTAACACACTCGGATGTAGATTGAAGTTTGTGATCAATAGATTGTTTCCTATTCCAAAAAGTATTTGGTAAATCAAAACAAATTTCATCTTCTACCATTTTTTGAAAATTCTATGTTGTTTCCTATTTCAAAAAGCGCAAATTTCATTTTCTAACATTTTTTGAAAATTAGATATTTTTGTTTTTACAAAATTATCTTCTAATTATTTTTGAATTTTTAAAAGAGAAACGTCTAGTTTTAAAAACTGTAAATGTTTTTATTTAGCTTTTAATAGAGAACAAATTTAGTTTTGATGAATTGAATTTGCTTTTAAAATATTTAAATTTCTGGTTTTTGGTTTTTCAATAAATGAAAATGAAAATTTTTCTTTTCTGTGTTTGAAATACTTGATAGGAAGTAATTAAGATGATAAATGGTGTCTCTAAGATAACATTGTGATTAATATCTTGAGTTGTTACAAAATTTGTATTTATTAAAAATAATCCACTTATTACTAATCTTTCAATATAATATTTCAAGCGAAGGCTTGTGTTGTTTGCAGCTAAATTTTTTCTTTTATTTTTTCAAGATATTTTTTGGGAATAAGTCATTCTTTGATATAATTTAAATTAGCACCTCACAATTCTTTCAAGTTCAAAATCATTAAAGAAATCAATTTTAACTTATATCAAATATTTTCTTGAAATTATTGTTCTTAAAATGCAGGGACAGTTTCAAGGTTTTCAAGGATTTTATCTTCAATTTCATTTTCTAAATCAGAATTGCATTCTATGAATTTTGAAAGAAGAGATTGGAGAATTTGTGAATCGTTTTGTTGTTTTTGTTTTAAGAGTTTTAGTTCTATTTTAACATTTTTAATTTCTTTTTGGAGAGAATTAAGATTTACGGTTTTGTTTTCTGTTTTCCTATTTAAATTTTTCTTAAATCATATGTGTTGTTAGGAATGAGAGATGAGGTAGAAGGATCTTGTGGTTTTGAATCAAAAGTTTTTAAGAGTTTATTTATAAGTTCCTTTTGGACAGAAGGATTTTAAATCTGTCTTAAAATTTTTAAAATGAAATCTTGATCTTTTGATAGGACATTTATAGAGTTTTGACTGGTCTTTGAACTGGTTTCTGAATGACTATTAATAGTGTTATCAAAAACTAATAATTCATTAATTTGCAAATCTTTTTCAGTCTCTGTTCCATTAGAGAGAAGGAGTGCTTCAATTTTTTGGTTTGTTTCTTCCTCTATTTGCAATTAATGAAGTTTTTTATAAATTCTGCAAAACTTTGAAATATGGTTTGGCTTGCCACACTTATAACAAGTGATAGAAATTTAGATCTTGAAAGTTGAGAAGATAGTACGTGGGTAGTAAGTCTCATTTTAGCCGACGGTTAGGCGTTTAGGCAGTGAATCTTTGGATAGGATTTAACAAGTTTCAAAGTTTTCTTCAAAATAAAATTATTTTAAAAAATATGGAGAATTTGTTTCTCAAATCTTCTTCTACTTCATCATCAGAACAAGACAAAACTCATTCGTAGTGAAGAAATAATTATAGAAAATTTTCATAAATAAAGTGATAATTGGAAAATTCCAAAAATTGAAAAAAATCAAATATACCAAATCAAAACCATAGATTTTCTTAAAATTGATCACACAATCAAAACTAAAGAAAGAGATATACCTCTTTCAAAATCACATAAAACAATCCATCTTCTTTCTAAAAAATCTCTCGAAAAACATACACAAAAAGAATATAAGTTTATCCATGTTGGTTTAGATCATGGGTTTTTCATTAGATTTCATTTCTTGTTTTGAGAAAATTTTTGAAAACCTATTCTCGTTTTTGTTTATTATGGGAACTGTAAAAATTTTTATGTAAAATTGTTTTGTCAACCTTAAAACTCTTTCTCAGTAATATTTAACTCATTTCGAGCATTGTTTGTTATAGTTGAAAAAGAGGTTAATGTTGGTGAGTTTTCTTCTTTTTCAACATCTTTCATAATTTTGAGGAGGAATATTTGCGGAGAAATCAACATTTTAAAAAGAGGTATTAGGTAGATCTGAATTGCAAAGATAATTGAATGAGATCTGAATTGCAAAAATAATTGAATGAGATTTGAAGTTTAAATCTTCAGTACTTTGGATAAAACTTGCATCTCTGAGTCTTTGAAAATTAAATATGTTAAATTTATATTTTGTTTTAAATTTTCAAGGGTGATCCCGATGAGTTATATCATTCCATTTGATTTGCTTTGGAATCCCAGTGTTTACTTTGGAGAGATGGGTTTCTAGAAACAGAGTTTCTCTTTCTCTGGCTTGTTGCCCTAAAAGCAAAATATATTGCTTTGTAGTGAATTTTGAAAATGAAAGCAAATAGGGATGATCCTTTCATCATTTGGTAGTTAAGGGGGTATATAAAAAAGGTCTCGATAAGAGACATGCAGAATAAGCGAATTTTTTATAATGGTCAATGATGATTTCGCCAGAAAAAATGAATAAATAATTAAAATGACTAGTTGAGAGTAGCCAACATTCTATTACAGTTATGTTTACATAACAAAAATTCAGTTGTGATGATTTTAGTCTAACACCAAACATAATTAATAGCAAATGTTTGCATATTGATGTAAGTTCACATGTTCTTGGGATTTAATACTTTGTTTTTTAGAAAATGTTCAAAATTCTTGCAGTTCAACCATTTATACATATTCTAATTTTATATTATATTATCAAAACATAAACATATGTTTTTCATTCAAACCTACTCTCTCTGCTATTATACACAACTTCCAAAGATATACAACAATGGAATATAAAAAACAGACTAAAATGTTCAATATTTTTATGTTCTTGAAATGAATTAAAATTAAAAAATGAAATAGAAACAACAGACAAAGACTAAGAAATATAATGCTAAAAATACAAATATACATATGAAAACCGGGACAAAATCATAATTATTCCTAATTTTATTGATTAGAGAACTCGATTAAATATGAGAAAGGGGTTTCCACTTACTGAACTCAAAAGAAAACCCAGATTGAATATAAATTTTGGAATGGCATTAGCTTGAATCCATGGTTCCCTGAAACTTTCAACTCACTTTCCAACAAAACGAAAACATATCTCAGAGAATTCAGAATTTTGTAAAATAATACTTAATAATAATACAAGATCCTCATGTTGTAGGAGCCAACTGCTTCAATCTAGCCTGTAAGACTGCACCTGCTTCATCCGCCACTGTCTTCTTTTTGGATGCAATCTATGTTCAGAATTTCACAACCAAATAAGTAAATGACAAAACAATACATCTTGAGATGTTCAACTAAAAGCAATCTCCAACAGAAAAAAGAAACAGATTATTCTTCCTTTACATTGTCTATATAGGCAAAACAGATAATCCGATTGCTAAGAGTATGTTATGCTAATTGTTTTTTTTTTTTTTTTGTTTGGGGATATCGATGGCAACGACTTCAAGGAAAAATCAAAACTTTAACCAAGTGAAGGCCTGTGGCAATACTAGTAATGTAAGTTCAAATTCATAGGATATATGTACAATCAAATCATTTTAAGCACTTGAAAATTACTAGTTTCATATACTTGAGAGCTCTTATTGACCAGCATGTAAAAACTAATAAGCCTCTTATTATGAGTATTGGATCAACAATCAAGATTCAAGAGTACCTTGCAAGGTAGTTAAAAACGCAATGTGCAACCAATGCGATGCATCCTGCATTAACTTAGGCACGAGGAGCAGAAACATTTGAACTTTCTTAAAGAATTAAAATACAAACATATAGGCTACTTTTCTGCTACTATGCCTCTCACCTTTTCTAGAAGGCCTCGTCTAGGTGCAAAAGGCCACTGCCTCATTGAAGGCACCCTTCCTTTGACTTCCACAGGAGTCAGGCGAATTAGGTTATTTGTGCCTATGCCACCTCCTTGTGCACCTTTAACTTCACTGGTATTTAGTTTTTTTCCTTTTCATTTATCTAAGTTTCTAGTGGTGAATTTTCTTTGTCACAATTCAGAAATAATTCAATCCATCTTTAACGATAAAAAAGCCATCAAATAAAATGTGGAAAATTCCAGTTTATTCAAAACCAGATTCATTCCATTGCATCTCATGACCAGAATTCTCATTCCATTCCTTCCCAAAGCTGAATAATGGGACAATGCAAGATAGACCTACATAATATCTATAGAGATAGGGACTGAGACTCCTATTTATGACATAAACTTTTGGACAAGATTAGGAATAATGTAATACGCTCAAACCCACCCGAAAATCCTAATCGAACACATCACTAAATGTGTGGGAAAGAGAGAGAGACTGAAATTCTCCTATATCATTTGGAAAAGCTGGAAATAATTGGTAAGAAAAGCAAGAGGCAAATATGTTAATCAAAGAAAAAAATCTCACTCTCATCCTGTTGTGGAAGAACTCACTAAGTGGGCCAAATAAAAACTTTTGGCAACTATGCCCCTTATGCTTCTTTTGCCAACCCTCCAAGCATGAGAAATCTGAACCCCCACATTCTATCCCCTCCTCTATATCCATTATCACTTTCCCCTACTTCTATTGTTCTAACTAGGCAATAATGATATATAATCATTATAAAACATATAAATCTAACTAAGATGCAAAGGCACCAAGGAGAGTGCAGGCTACAAAACAACAAATTTAAAACTTAGAATCCAGGTTACAAATCTGTAGTTTTCAAAATAGCATATGTTTTGTGTTTATGTGATTCACAGTATTTAATATGTGAACAAATGCTACTTGTCATTACTTTGCTAAAATTTCATATTCCTTTTATACCAGGGCAAGCTAACAACTAAGAACTTATAAATCAGGTCCATAATTTCATGCTCAGGTAGGATTGCATTAAGGTATTCACAATATACTAACAGGGTACTGACTTGGTAATATAAGATGTTAAAACAAATATATTTTTTGTTCTTTCAATAGTGTCTTAAGACGGCATCAATTCGCAGAATTCAATGAGCATATTTTTTAGCTATGAAAATAACTACAATAAGTGGCGTGGTTAATACCAGAGACAATGTAAGGAATGCTAATCCAAGCTCAAGAGCTTATTTGGTTTATTCCAGAAGAGGAAAGATAGATATCAAAAACAAGAGCAGTGGTTTGGACAGGGAGATTCAAGGGACATATCAGCATAAATTAGTTAGTAGAATAATATATGGGACCTTTTTTTGACAGAGAGGGCATCTTTTATCCTTCATACTGTATAGAGCATAATCCTCTGAAACGGTTTGTACCTGGGGTTTGACTAGTCACTCATTATACAATCTTAGATTTTGTTATTTGCTTTTTTACTTAATTCTCTCATTCAGCTGTATTGAACAATTATTCCTAATTAAATACAACAGTCTCTCTTGATTCAGTTCCGAAATTGCTCTTTATTATTCTTTTTTCATGTTCTTAATTTTTTGGGTAATTCCCTACATTAACTTCTCTAACAATGGTAAAACATGCCCGATCGTGAATGACCAAGACGAAGATGGATAATAGAATTGTTCAAGTAGCTACCATTGATGAATCTATTGCTTCCTTGAAGCTTGACAACCAACATCAATTTTCTGAAACAAATGTCAACTACAAGACCTTCAAATCAACAAAGTTTTACTGAAATCAAACAATTACTCTCAAAGGAAAACTCCCAGCTGATTCCACCAATACTATTAGCCCAACCTTTCCAATCATCCAATACCAATCACCCACATCTCCTCAGAGGACACACCAAATTCATCTCTCAACCACCACCATCCTGATATCCCAAACCCAACAGATTATCACTACTCCACTCTCAGAAAACTTGATATGCCAATTTTTATTGATATAAACCCCATTGGATGGATAGACCGTGCCGAACAATACTTCGAACTTAACCGAATTCCTCCTTCCTCCCAAGCTTCCTTGGCTTTGCTTACTATGGACAAACATTCCCTTCACTGGCTACTATGGTGTCACCATCGCAATCCACAGTTGGACTGGACTTGATTGACACAAGAACTTATTTGTCAATATAGCCACAATTTGTCTAAAAAGTAAAAACCCGTAAGAGCTTCTTGCTGCCACCATACAATCTGGAACCATCTCTGAATATATCATTGAGTTTATCTCTCATGCAGCCCAAGTTCCAGATTTAACGAATGCACATCTCTTGGGATACTTCTTAAATGGCCTGCAAGATAACATCTAATTTTCTTCTCTGGTCATTGGACGACACTGATCTTTATAAAACAATGTGGATATCCACAGAGATCAGACATCAACGCTCATTCCAACCACATTGTGGTTTTCTCCAGCAACCTATTGAACAAAACCCTAATTCCAGATTTGGGCTACCCACGTGCCATCATCCCCATATCCCACTAACCCTTAAGCCCTTATACAAACACCAAACCCACCCAATTCTCACATCCATAACCAAAATTTCATACACCCAAATCCTGACACCTATCGGAGCAAAATTGCGGCTGTTCACGATTCCCGATTGAGAAATGCAATCAGTAATCACCCTTTAATTCAGCAATTTCCCAACACATTGGATATCCAAGATTCCCCAGTGCTAGAAATATCCAAGATCTGTAATAGAAGAGTTATAAAGAAGGAAGGCCAGCAAGTTCCTCAGGTACTGATCCAGTGGCACAGGCAGGTGGAGGAAAGCAGCACTTGGTTTGATGAATCAGCTATGAAGGCTAAATTCCAAGATTTTAGTTGTGAGGATACACAAATTTTTTAGGGCAGAGAAATGTTAGGAATGCTAATCCAGGCACAAGATGCTATTTGAATTATTCCATAAGGGGAAAGACAGATGTCAAAAACAAGAGCAACAAATTTGGAGAGCAGGATTCAAGGGACAAATCAGCATAAATTAATTAGTATTATAATATATGGGACCTTTTTGGACAGAGAGGGCATCTTTTATCCTTCATACCGTATAGAGCAGAATTCTCAACTATGGACTGTGCCTAGGGGTGACTTATCACATTTTTTTTATTTGCTTTGTTACTTGATTCCTTCATTAATAAACAATTATTCCTAATTAAATCCAACACAGTTTCTCTCTCGATTCAGTTACGAAATTTCTCTTTATTATTCTTCTTTTTTTTTTGTTCTTAATTTTCTGGTAATTCAGTACGTTAACTTCTCTAACAGACAAACAAGACGACAAATAAAATGCCAAATCTAAACATTGAGCAAAATAACAAAATGAGGAAATAAACAGCGTCCAAACTTTTTAAATGTCCAGACAAGTACATATTATTAGAAAGCAGGAGATAGATAGATTAGGTACAAAGGGAGGTGAGAGAAGTCCCATGAAAGAATGGCAAAGGCATTAAAGAGCAGGGTAACCATTAAACTTTTTGCTATTCTATAAAGGCTAAAATGGTGAAAAATAATTATAAAGTAACAAGTACTCTTTGGTTGATGCCCATATGAGTAACCATTATCATATGTTTAGGTAAAGAAAATTGAGATTGAAAGATTTATATTTGAATTTGAACAAGGTTTAAAATGAATAACGTGAAGGGAAGAAATCGGAGAGGTAATTCTCTCAAAGATGTTATGTACTTCCTACTTCTACGCAGCTCCACATCCTTATTCATATGATTTCAATCAAATATATCTCATCATCTGACGATTAAAAAGTGAGGATCTCCTTGCATGTTAAAGATAAGTTGACATGCTTATCTAACCTATGACTACCTTATGAATGAAGCTGGGTTCAATTAGTTTCAGGTAGAAAACATAGATATCATATGGGAATTCAAGAAAGTAAAGCAATCGATTACTTCTTATATTTTTGATAGGCAATAACACAAAACATGGTGTCTTACACCATTGCTAAAAAATTTTCATTTTCTAGAGGTTCTCCTATTGACTCTCAAATACTAATTTCTTCATATGACTCTAACTTAAAAACCAAAATCAATCAACTTAAACAGCATAAGTTTGTTGGGAATCATACCTCGATGAGTTGATCGAAATTAGACTTTAGCAAGTTGATTTTGCGCTCACAGTAATCTTTCCCTTCAGCCATAGTTTTCTAGCATTAAGATCAAAACAATCGACAAAAGAAAACATCAATAAGACATTATGGAGAACAAAATAAGTAAATTATATATAGAAGCAAAAAAACTATGAAGATTAAGTACAAATAAAGACCTCAACAAAGTAACCAGTGCCAATATCGACAAGAACTTTATCTGCATCAGCGAGCGTTCCAGGTACATAGAGTGAAGCAGTGAGAGGGACCAACATTTTCTTCCCTAAATTACAATTAAACAAAATAAATAAAAACACAAATAAAAGAAGATTAAGAAAGGAGGAGTAAGAAAGACCTTGAGGGCGTAGAGAGAGATCGTGGAGAGCAGAAGAAGCACTCTCGAGACGGCTAGTGGCGGTGCGAATGTTGTTAAGACTGTCCTGCAATAAATTGACTTCAAGATCTGTTTGCTCTTTCAAAGCTTTGAGTTGCTCTATATTCATTCTTTCCATCTCCGCTACTCTAATCATCGGACTACTCCCTCCGCCTCCGACTTTCGACGACGCCATACTCGCCAATGGAGGCTAGAACTTTCTAATAATTTCCAGGAATCCCTCTTTCGCTTTTCTAAATTTTTTTCCCTCTTTTTTCCATTTGGGAAAAAAAGTTAACATATTTTTAAGTTTCTAAAATTTTTTTCTTCTTTAATTGTTTTAATTCCTACGAGGCCATTTATGTTTTTTAGCTTTTTTTTTTAAATGAAAAAACATTGTAATATTATTATTATAATATTTATTTAATTATTAATTAATGTAATTTAAATTAAATTTTAATAAGTATATACTATTTTAAATATTAATTAATTAAATTTAAATCCTATTACATAATTATTTGTAATTAATTATATTCAAATTATTTCAATAAGTAATATTATATTTGTAATTAATTATATTCAAATTATATCAATAAGTAATATTATAATATTATTTTAATTTATATTAATAGTAGTATTTCTAATATTAAATTGAAAAGAGTTTCTACTAATAAACTCTTTTACAATATGTTAAGTGAGCTAATTTGGTGATATGAATATTTTTTATGCTCTTGCGTAAATTTTATACGAATTGTGGATTTAAAAGCAGAAATATTCATTAAATTAGCTACCGTATCAAGTTGCAACAATAAAAGCATGGATATTATTACAAATTTGCAAGACTAGTCATAAAAATATTACTAATAAAAGTTAATATTACTATTTAATCTTATAATTGATTTCTATAAAATAGTTAGAAATTTTATTTTCAGTTTTTCATATATTTTTAGGATTAGGATTAGGAATTTATGTTATCTCTATACAATATCAAAATGCATCTTACAATTTTTCTTCTTATGTTATGTTAACTTAAAAGTGACAATTAGATATATTGCCCTTTTAACTGCCAATAATTGAATTAGTAATTAATGATAACTTATAGCCCATACCTCCAACTAAAGCATCAACATTCACCTTGTTTGGAGGAGACCACTCGCAATTAATGTGAATCCTTCTACCATTAGCTTCAAGTGATGAATGAATTTGAATTCCAACCAAGAGGAGCTTCATCATCTAGTCGCCAACTTGCTATCCATAGTGATTTATGTTTTTAAAATTTTGCTTAATTTTTCATTTTCCTTATAATTTTTTATCTTTCAATCTTTAATTATAATTGACTAAATTACTTGGAATTGTAATTTACTAACATGTTTCAAGTGTTTCCAGCAACTATAAAAACTAAACAAATCAAAATTTGAAGTTACTAACAAAATAGCACACTTTACCTTAGTATCTCACGTGTTATGTCATCAAAGAAAGTCAACATATGAAGACCAATTATTCTTGTGCGCTACATATCAATGTCTCATGCGCTACAGTCCCCAAATTCAGCAATTTAACTCCCGCTCTACATACATTGCTGGGTATGACAACCATGTAGCGCATGCTACACCACTGTCTCATGCACTACATCAGCACCAACAACTAGGATATTAAATACAAGCTGACGTAACATGAGTCATTTTCAAATAGTCATTAGAAGAAGTCAGTTAATACCTATCTCACAAGCTACCTTGGTTATAATTAGAAGATTTTCAATTCAAATGAACGATGGCTACTAGGATTTGTGTGGGTATAAATACTTTTTTATATAGCTATTATAAGGTGGGACAACTACTAGAATTCAATAACATTTAATCTTCAACAACCTCTTGTTTTGAATTCATCTTGTAATCAATTTTTTTCTTGTAATTGTTGTGTTTTGAAATAGTAGAACTCAATTTTTGAGGAATAGGAGAAGTGGGTAAACTTTTTTCTTCACAACCAATTTTATTAACCCACAATTTTCATAAAAATTTTTTAAAACCAACTAATTCACCTCCTAATTGCCAAAGAGCTAACATAAAATGTACTAATTTTTTTAAATTTCAAAATTTACGTGTTATTTGCTAATATAAAACTTTTGTAATTTTTCTTAACATTATATTTTTATACTCATCTCTATTGAAAAACACAGAAAAATAAATCCATTTGGAAAAGCATAAAAGATTTAAAATCTATTCAACAACAATACTCTTTTTTTAATCTTATTCTCTCATTCCTCAAATCATACTCCACATAAAAATTCTGCATTTGAAATTCTCCCACATGATCCTTGAAATGAAGAATCAGTACTAGGAACAGAGACGGCGTTAGAGCGAACGCCTAACCTTAATATGTAAAATGATATGTAACACAAGAAGAAGCCTTGTGAGTAGCTTAGTGGAAAATGCTTTTGATACGTAGCTGAGTATCTCGGATTCCATATCAAAAGCGTACATTTTAAGCTATTTTTGCTAGATTTTTTGCTGGGCTAGTGGACTTAAAAAATTTGGCCCTCTTTTTCTAAAAATGCTAGCTACGTTAGATATGACCTGAACCGACTCCGCCTTAAACCGGCCCATAACTGTTCGAGCCCGTAACCGCCTTTAACCAAACCTGAACCGGCCGAAAGACGAGCCGGTTCAGGTTCAAAAAATTTTTAAACCGTAACCGTACAAGCCCGTGAACCGTGAATGAACCGACAGACTTTGTGAATCGAACCGCCGGTTAACCGCCATAAACCGCCGGTTTAACTGTCTTGAACCACCAGTTTTTAGCCCGGAATTTAACCGCCGGTTCGACGGGCTGGTTACGGTTCGATTGAACCTTAAACCATGGCCCAGTGGGCCACGGCCCGGCCTGTGGCCACATCTAGGCTACGTCCCTGACTTGGAAGCTCGCTGATAACAATAAAACTAGGCCTAAGCCCTTCCACTAGCATAACTCATATAAACAAATGGAAACAAGAAATGGAAGGAAAAAAAAAATCGTTCCATAACGAATAGAGCTGTGATTTTGAGAAAAATAGTTATTTACTTAATTATTAAAAATTTACATGAATAATAAGAGCAACTCAAAGAAGAAGACAATTGATCCTTTTGATGTAGACTACGGTGATGAATTAGGTGGTGCCGATGAGAGCTATACTCTTCAAAGAAAATTTTGAATTCTTCTTGGCTTAATGTAGTTGAAGTGATACTCTTCCTTCTGGTTTATGAATATATCCCTAAAATCAATTCATTTTCTGCAATTCTTTGCTCTGCATTCTTTCAAGTGCTTAGTATAGTACCCAATTGTAATCAAACTTGAGTATTTCTTCTTTATGATAATTTAATACATCTTTTGACCTCAGGTATGGGCGGGCAGCTGTACATATCAAACAGATTAACAGTTGCCTGAGTGACGATTTTCCGGCATCCCAACCCGAGTGATGTATATCGGAGCTTCAGTTTCTTTAAGACCATCAGTATTAGAAATGCTAAGTAATAGTGATTATGAAAGACCCTATTCGTATTCTTCCTCAGACTCCTCAACCTTGAGTAGCTCCGATAGGCCATCAACGAGTGACTGAAATAAATAGTGACCACAGCCATACAGACAATGGTTAATAAATAGTGCTATTCACAAAATAAACTACATACAGCGAGCTCTTCCGTATAATAATAATCAAATGAAGAGCTTATTCTCAAGTAATAATAATAACGTATCTTAAAAAAAGTAATAATAATAACAAAAACCCACTCAAATAAATAAATAAAAATTACACAAGGATGTGAGAAGCAATCTTTCATTCTATCCTTGTAATGTCACAAAAGAAAATGGCATTTTAATAATATAACCATTTCTCTGAAACAAAAATCCCCAAATATTACACATTATTAAAAAAAAAAAAGGGACACTATATGATAAAATAAAAGAGTGTGATTTAATGAATGCAATGTGACTTACTTTGAATCTATAAAAACAATTCAATGAAAAATGAATGCAATGCGGGATGCAATTCTAATTCCCCTCAATGATATGTTGTTGAAGACCCTCAACTGAGTAGCAATACTGAAATACATAAAATACAACCTGCAAAGAAGATAATGATGGATTGATACAGAAGAGTCAAAGTAAATATGAAAAGGGAGTGAAAAATCGTTAGCAAATTTTGGGTCTTCTAAAATGTGGCACTTGGGTGGGCTTCAAGGGTTTCGACTCCTAAAGCAGGGAGTCACTCGAGAGACGACCACCAAAACCAGGTGGATAGTACGCTGAGGAGGGTAAATATAGTTAGACTGATGAGCGCAGCTGAGAAAATGCTGCTGACGGCTTTCTATCTGGAAAATCAATGTTCCCTCTCTCACTCACTTCCACCGCTTTCTGTACACTTAAGGGCAAAACTCCTTCAAAATCTTTTACAAAAATGCCTTAACCCATGTCTGCGAAGCAATCACTACTAACCATACTTCTGACAGAACCGCAATGCTGATGCAATTGTTAGTGACAACCTGAAGACAGATAACACTTTCGTTATCTGTAGATGGCAGATGATCTGAGCTGACCTGACCTGTGGCAGATGACCTGAGCTGACCTGACCTGACCTGACACGAATGCAACCCCAACCCCGACTCAATACACCCAAATGCATGCAGGTACTTGTTAAGGAAAGAAAATGCTGAGTAGTTAGTTAGCAACAACCTCAAACAGAAATGGCTCGGCCAATTGCCAACTTGGCCCACTCAGCAGATTCCTTAATCATATGATCTTCAGAAGATAGGCATTCAGTAAGGAAGTCCTTAACAGAAAGAGATTGCTGTATTAAAGAACCAGCATTACTTCCAAGTGTATCTGCTAAATCTCCAAGGACACCAATGGCAGTTTTCATAACTGTATCATCCCTGCAAAAAAAAAAAAAAAGGTTTACTTTAAGTCAATCAATCACAGCCTCTTCTTCGAAATAAAGTTTGAACAAGAAAAAAATATAAGAAAATGGACACATGATCAAGCATATTCCAGCAGAACTCACATGTCTTTCTCCAGGTATATACTATCCAAGAACTGGAGGATATGAGGCGCATAAGGAATCAAAAGCTGTGTTTTTGGAGAATTCTTAAACCCTTGAAGAATTCCTGAATAAGCCTCCAAAATTCCATTTCTAAGGGAATTGGTATATTCGATCATTTCATCATCAGCCCCAGCTGTATGGGCAGACAGCTCCGCAGCACTTTGGAGCATGGGCATGGCATACAGCAAGTACTTCTCAAAATTCTCTCCTATTGCTAAGGCAATGTCACCAAAAGCTGAGAAAATGGGAGGCTTCACAGACCGGTGCAGCTGATTGCTGGATAAATCCTTGAGAAGTTGGGTCATGATCCCATCACAATAAGGCAGAATTTTATCCTCTAATGCCCTGCAGATGTCTCCCACAACACCAACAGTAACAGCACAGACTTGGTATTCCTCAAAATTCTGAAGACCCTTTTCCAAATAGTTATAGAACTCTGGCATATATTTAGCAAAATCAGGACCAGATGCATATGCAAGTGCTCCAATTGCTAAAATTGCTTCCTCATGCACAGTAGCACTTCTGCAAGCAAAAACCCTCAGGAAAAGCCCCATTATTTGGTCTGCATACTGCATGAACACCACCTTAGTAGGCTCTAGAGAACCTAACTTCTGAATGATTACTTGTAGACACCCACAAAGAAGCCCCTGCAACTCTCCCTGCTTTTCTCTCTCATCAGATCCTACCTTCTGTCCCTCTAAAGTCTTGTGAAGTTCTGTCATGATGACCGGAACAAGCTGCAACACCATTGGAGATGTTTCATCAGTAGAGCACCTCACAACTTCATTCAGGGTTTCATATGCAGCAGTCCTTAGCCGGGACTCTCCAGCATCTTCTCTGTGAGTAACAGTAAGAAGAGATTGTACAATTTCCTGGAAATAAGGTGTCAAGGGAGATGATGCACCTGAATCTTCATAACCTTGGGCGAGGAAATACAGGGCACCGCATGCCTTCTCAGCCACATTTGGAGCATCCTTCATGCTCTGAAGCAAAACAGTTACAATTTGCTGGCAATTTGCTTGAGTAATTATGGGTGTATCGACAGTTGAACCATGAAGGAATTCAAATATTCGGCCCAAAGTCCAAGCAGTAGTGTCTTTCACATGACTATTTGGGTCCTTCGTCAAAGCAGTAAGCATAAAATTCAGCGCAACATTAACAATAGGAGTCAACTTGTCAGGTGAAGGGCCTTCCAAGATAGAACCAAAAGCATATGTTGCTGCCTCCCTTTGCCTCCAATCTGGTTTT
>CANUEY010574428.1:0-17199 GCA_948099555.1 Croton setiger
AAAATTTAATAGTTACTTATGTTAAAATTCCTAGTAATAAGTTAGTATGTTGTACTGTGATTTATTGGTTACGAGTAGGGCTGCAAACGAGCCGAGCCGAGTACTATGCTGCTCGAGCTCGGCTCGTTTAAAATTTCACGAGCTCGAGCTCGTGTTAAATTCCACGAGCTCGGCTCGCGAGCTTGACTGGTTTTGAAACTCGAGAGCTTGACTTGTTTTAGGCTCGTAAGCTTGGTTGTTTTATGTTGCTATTCGAGCTCGAGCTTGATCTCGCAAATAAGCTTGAATTCGAGCTCATCTCAAGTTTGAATTTTAGCTCACAAATAAGCTCGAACTCGTTTCCTGCTGTTATTCGAGCTCGTGTTCGAACTCGTTAAGAGTTAGTCAAAAATCAAGAAAATTCATTTTTAATGTCATTTTAGTGAGAAAATGAAAAATAGCAGTTTCAATGAAAGAAAAATGAAATAGCAAAAAATGAAATGGAAAGGTGGGTGGCTTGGCTGAAGCATATTTTTTGATTTGGTACCCAAATTAATCATTTTGATAGGCTCGCGAGTTTATTTAACGAGCAGCTCGCGAGTCGATTAAACGAACTACTCGCGAGCTTTTTTAAACGAGTTGTTCGTGAGCCGGCTCGCGAGCCTAACTGCTCGAACGAGCCTAAATTTTCAGCTCAAGCTCGGCTCGTTTATTATCGATCCGAGCCTCGAGTCGAGCTTTTATCGAGAGAACATCGAGCCGCTCGCGAACGGCTCGGCTCGTTTGCAGCCCTAGTTATGAGTTCGAATTTCCGATGAGCGTGTAATAAGAGAAAGAGTAAATTCTAGATTAATTTCATACAAAATTGAGGAAATTCAACAATCATCTGAGTACATAATTCTAATAAGTACCTTAATCAACAATAAATCAAAAGAAAGAAAAATAAAAAAGTTGAAGATGAATGAAAGAAGAAAAATAAATTACCTACCAACGGCAGTCATCGAAATTTTGAATGGCAAGGCAATGATTGATAGATAGGGAACTTATTCTCAATGTGCCACATCAGCATCACACACGTCAGCATATGGGATATATTTTATTGATTGATTGATTAGGCTTCTTTTTTGTCCAAAACCATATTTAAAAACCATTAATTGTGTTTGAAATGTATAATGATGGTATTACTTGGTTTATGCACTAATAAAGTGGGAACATCAACTTAGAAATGGACTTTGATTGTAATTTACATTAGGTTTCTTTGTAGCCCAACACTTGGGTTTCAATCTATTGACTTTGAAATGTATTATGGCTATCCAACTAATTAATATTATCATTTTTTGCAATGTCAAACTATAAAATATTACATTCTGCAATAGATAAATAATAATGCCTAGATAATGGACGATGCTATAGTTGGTAGAGTTCAATAATATTCCCCCGTAAATCATCCACCACGTAAATCTACGTTGTTCTAACTTAATTAAAATTTTCAAGTGCAAATGTTGAGAATGTAATTATGTTATAATTTGGTGGAAAGAACTTTTCCCATCTTTAGCTGTTCCACACGGCTCAAATTCATATTAATTTGCGCTTGTGATTTATTAGCTCTAATAAAAAAATATTTTATTTTTGTTTTATGTTTAGATTCATCTCTTACAAATATATGATTATAAATATATGATTACGTGGATATGAGCCTAAAATTAATGAGGGTTACATGAAAATATTTTGAGAAAATCATCATCTGAATTTATTTATTTTTAGAAAAAATTAATAAAAAATCTAATTTAAAAAATAAATTACTCCATTTAATCTAAAGGATGGGACCTAATTTTTACATAAAACACTAGCCGAGAACCAAATTTGAATTAGGAACTTGGTTTTAAAATGTAAGCTAAATATAGCATAATTCTAAATAAAAACTATTTCACCGAATACTAAAAAAATAGTGTTAGCATTTTTATTGATTAAATGTTAAAGACGTTAAAAAAGCAGTTGCCGAACACGTAATTATTATAACACTATTAGGGGTAAAAAAACATGATCACTCTAAAGTACCATAAATACCCGTCCTATAATATTATATATGCTGGAAAAAAATATATTATATATCTATCTATAACGTACATAAATGTATGTATAGGGAAACAATAATTTTACTTAAAATGTTTTTATAAAATTTATATTATTGAAGTTAAAATTGTCTTTTTATAATTATTTATAATAATTAATTAATTAAATTTAAATTATATCTTAATAAATAATATTATTTTAATTATTAGTTAATTAATTAAATTAAAAACTTATTTTAACAAAAAAATACTATATAATTATTCATAATTTATTAATTAAATACAAATCATATTCTAATAAGAAACATTATTTCAATTATTAATTAATTAAATTTAAATTATATTCTATAAAAATATTATTTAAGAAGTAAACCAAAACATCAACAACTTAATAAACTCAAATATTTTCTCATATTGGTAAATATCGTAATTATAATTAATTAGTATAGCTAATTCTATTCTATAGTAGCTTATGGACACACTGAAACTAATTATATATTCAAACTCATATTCGACATAATTAGAATGAGTTCAAACTCACATTCGATGTAATTAGGATGAATTTGTGCATATTGTATCAATTTCGAATTATTTGCCCATAAGCACATTGAAGCCATCTTTATATGTGTAATTCCATATTAATAATTAGTTTCAATTAATTAATTGATTGATCAATACAAATTCATTTTTGAAATTAGGAATGAGAGAATTCGAACTTTGATACTTAGATCATAAATGGACTTGCCATTAGGCTATTAGACTATGTTTTACCGTGCAATTAATAACAACTTTAGTATTATTAGTATTAATAATGAATCTTAATTAGGAGTAAGTATTAATATTATATTCTAATTAAAAACCAGCAATGCCTGAAGTTGCTTTAAAAGGAATATGGGAAAGGCTTTTTGAAATAGAAGTAAATACAGGCCAACTTATTTTTAGTCCTTATGGAGGCAGAATTTGCTATTCCATTTCCACATAGAGAAGGGAATATATATATAATATTCAACATTTAGTGTATTGGGATACTGAAGGAATTGAAGAATGAAGCTGGATGAGAAGGCTTTATAGTTTTTTAGGGCCACATGTTTCTAAAGATCCAAGGTTGGCTTATCTTAATTATATTGGGAATGTTAAGAATGCAAGAACTTGGGGAGTTAAAGTTTTTTAAGAATATTTTGGATAGGCTCTTTCTTAATTATAATTGCATTATGGATGATTATGTAATAAAAATTTATGGTCTAAGAAAATGAAATATGTTGTTTGTATAATCATAATTTGTATTGCACCGTCAGTATATGCAAATGCAAATTTTTATTTTTATTTGTCATAATATTTTACAGTTTGAGTATAATTGTACTTATCACTAGACTATATCATAATGTTCAATTTAAGAGTTACAAGTTAAAATATGGAGAAATTATATGAAATAACACGCTTTGTACTTTTCATTTGACAAAATAATACATTTCTTTGAAAATTAATGAAGTAGCACATTTTTCATACTTTTACTTTATTGCCCTTATTTTTTTCTTTAATATTTATTAACTTATTTTAATTAATTAATCAATAATATAATTTAACAATATTTAGTATTTGTCAATATAAATCAATATTTTATCAGTATTTGTCAATACTGAGTTGTATTGAAAAATATTGACAAATTCTGAAGTATATTAATTGATATTATTTTGGAAGAATTCTAAATTATATTGATGAATATTGACTTTTATTATTTTTTTTGATTGGTATTGAGCTTTATTGATTTATATTGACAAATAATAATTTTTAATTTAGGTTGTCGTAAACCGGCCAGCTGTGATGATGTCTATTTTTCTGACCACTTGGTGAAGTATGAAAGAATTCTAAATTATATTGACACATATTGAATTTATATTGAATTTTTATTTTTGTAATTAATATTTTTTAGCAAAGGAACTCTTGGAATTTTAAAAAATACGTATAAAGCACTATTTCACTAAATATTAATTTTAATGTGTTATTTTGTCAATGTGCTATTCTACTAAATGTTCTTAAAATATGACCCTTTTAATAAAAAAATATTAAATCAAATAACATATTAGATTAAATGTTATTTTCAGACTTGAAAATGAGTATTTTTTTATATATTTTGTTTTTTGTTTTTAAATTAATGAAATGCTCAGGTCCAAGTTGTGGTGGTCATGGGCCGGTTCAGCCAGGCTGGCTCGCTCGGCCCGGCCCGTGGCTGAACCGGCCAATAAGCGTGAAAAATCGGCCCGCAGCGAACCGTAACCTGAACCGGCCGAAGGATGGACCGGTTCAGGTTTAAAATATTTTCGAACCGGAACCGTACAAACCGTTGAACCGTGGAGGAACCGTCGGTTTAACCGTCCCAAACCACCGATTCCTAACCCGCTGGTTCGTCGGGCCGGTTACTGTTTCATGTGGCTCGAACCGTGACCCAACGGGTCGAGGCCCGGAACCGGCCCAGCCCGGACTGCGGCCACCTCTAGCTCCAAGTCCATTTTACGTTATATATTATAAGTCTGATTCATTCCCGTCCTTTAGAGAAAAGTTTTTAGTATATAAATGATAGGTCCATCTTTAGTTATTTGGTGACAAATTAGCATTTTGATGAACTCCTTTTAAACAAATTCATGGGTTTAATGAACTTAATTCATCGATTTAATGAATTTTTATGACTTAATTTCCTTTTAACATGATTTGTAACACTCCTCAATAAATTTATAAAACAAAGCAGCTACTTGTAAACTTCACTCCAAACTCTTTGGTGGAGAAGTAATGCAATCAAATAATCTTAAGTTTAACAAAATAACATACTTTGAATGCATCAAACTAAATAAACATAACCATCATCAAATAAATTAACTTCCACAACTAAAACGTTAAATCATACCACCAACTTAATCATTATTAAAACTCACTGTACTAATTCCAAATTTTAAATGAATTGTAAACGAACTAACAGAGAAATCATTAATCTAATGGAATATTTACATTTCACAATCTCAATTCTTTTAAAATAAAACAATCGTTTAAATCTTTCTACCGTAGAATTTGTCTGATTTAGTGAGGGAGTAAAGAGGGGAAGAAGAAGAAGAAGAAGAGAAGGGGAAGAAGAAGAAGAAAATTAGATTAATGATGATTGAAATGTAGAAGAAGAGAAACAAGGCATATAGAAATAGAACCAGCAAGAAACACAAAGGCAAGTGCAGTTCCTCCATAACTCACCATCTCTCTTAACATAATATTGTTTCTCTCATACTTTTTATTATAATTCCAACCATTTTGGATGCAGCATTTCTCCAATCTTTCCTTTACTCTTACCCCTTCAATTCTTTCTCTTAGAACTCCCATCTTTGAGTCCACAATATTTCCTGATTTTCCTGACAACACAAATTTTTAATTATTTCACTAATACTACTCCTTATATATTAAACAAAATCTCGTTACTTACCATCTTCTCTAAAGCTTTGGGATCTCACTTGCCCGTATTTAAGTTTTTCGAACCTGCAAAATGGAAGTTTCAATCTGCAAGAATATGTTAGAGAGGAAGCCATTTTGTGGCTTATTTAAAAGTACTTACCCCATATTTATAGTGTGAGAGAGAGAGAGAGGCTATAAACAACAATATTGCAATTGCACTTAATAATATTATTTTGTATAAGCCTACTACACTCGTCAAATGGAGACCTTAGAGAGCAACTTTTTTTTTTTTTTCCAAATCGTTATATGGAGAGAGTCTAAGATTAATTTTAATAGGTCGAAATTTATAGAATCTAATTTTATATTATAAATATTAGATGACTGTAAATGCAACAGTACAAAATATTTTGCGTTAAATTTGTAATACAGAATAAAATACTATAAATTGCGACGAAACAATCACTGCTCAATACCTATTATCCACCATGCAATATTTTAATATTTGAAAAGATTTGATTCTATCTCCCAATTCACATGTAATCACCATTTGCCTTATTTTAATAAGGTACTTTTCCTTTATCATCAGCAAATGGAATTGCTCAATAATTGGTAATTGCTGAATAATCTAAAGGAAAAATTTATGGCAAATAGCTTGTGAGAGTAATCATGTGCATGCCTATATGCAATGGCCATCTTTCATTTGATTTGATTTAATAGTGTTTTATTGCATACAGAGGTGTTAGTTGGTTGTAACTAGTCTTTAAAAATTGCTATAAATCTAAAAGTTAGTTAGTTATTTTTTATGAAAATATATGCAGAGGTACTACAAATCTTAGTGGATCTAGCTATGCTAGTATAAACAAAATGAGGGAACGAAGTCACCGGAAAATTCAAAGCTCCGAACGAAAAAGAAAAGGAGAACTACCGTCGGTGAAACCACTAGCAGCAACCCAAGAGAGCTTTAACATGTTGTTTTCTTTGAATAATGGAAGAACACGAAGTAGAAGAAAAGAGAAGGGAGAGAGTCAAGTATTTATTTATCTAAAGTTTCATACCAATTTAATATCTCATCAAATCCAAATCCAATGGAAAAGGAAAAACTCTAACACTTTTTTCTTTTTATAATATTTTTAAATAATCATATTTGATTATATTTTCAATCATATAAATAATTTAAGTATAAAAATAAATAAATAATATTAATTTTTTAGTATTTTTTAAATAAATATAATTATAAATATGATTTTTAAAATAGAATATAATTTAAATTTTATTTATTTTTAATTATAATTCAAATTTTTTAGAGGATTGTATTTATTAGCAGACCATGATTTAAATTTATTTACTGCTATTTTATTAAAATTCAATTTTTAGTATAACTAATTAATTAATTATATAATTAAAAGTAATATTTCTTAATAGAATTGAATTATGAATATGATTTCAGATTAGTATTTTTTAAATATAATATGGTTTGAATTTACAAGTTGTTACTTTATTATAATCCAAATATTAGTATGATAAAATAATTAATTAAATATAAATATGTAAGGACAACTGTATCCTTATAAATTTAGATAATTTTTCTGTAATATAATATTTTGATTATACTCATCACACGCATGAAGTTATATTTAAATTGATAAAATAAAAATACATTATGACTGTGATCCTAAAATGCTTTGTGTATGATATTCATAAGGAATAGAGTAATTAAGATAACCATTATATCATTATCATTAAACTAAAATTAATATATGATTACAATTTTTTTGAAAGAGAATATGATGACAACTAAAGAAGGTTAGTACCTGACAATATAGGATTATGATCATGAAATAAATTAAAATGGGTAGGTGAGATGTGGTTATTAAGGTATAAATTAAGGGGAAAATTAATGTAGAACAAGTGGCATGTTGTGGACAAGGATTCTATTCCTGTCTCATCGGACAAACAAAGGTTTTGCGTTTCACTTATTATTACAACAAAGAAACAATAAATAAATTACTCCATCCCTCTTAAATTAAGCTATTAAGAGAAGTGTTTAATTCAATCGCCACGTGTTGTGTTGTTTATAGGATGTAGTGAGTTTTCGAATTCGATTCTTATAAATTAGTCTGTCAACAATTATTTGGTACATAAAAGAGGAGTACATTTTTTTTATTAAAAAAAAAAGTTACATATGCAAAATTTAATAAATAATATCTTATTTTCACTTTAAAATTAATAGTTTAGAATTCATTCGTAAAAAAAATTTATTAGCAAATAAATTTAATGTGCTTAAAATAATTAATTTTATTTCTCTTCTAAACATGAAAAATTCAATTTAGAAATTTCACAAAATTATGTCAAATTATGCCAATACGTAAATCTATTAATTTCTTCAGTATATGCATTTTCTATTAATTAAAAATTGATACTTTATTAACAAAAGATTGATCTCCTAATATAAGTCAAACACAAAAAAGTCAATTTTTTCTATATAAATTGATCCACAAATTTGATATTCATTGTCTAAAACATTCTAAACTTAAAATAATACATTAAGAAATTATTTTTTATTCATAAATGATAAAAAAATCATTAAATCACTTTTTTTTTTTCATTCAATTTTTTCATTTGTTCCCAATCAAATTATTTTATATCACACTCATATTATACTTATTTTTTTTTAATCTAATGCCTGTACAAAGAAATAGACAAATCAAAATATGAAATGTTAAATCATACTACTTACTATGAAAATTATAGGATGTTGGATTTATATCATCCGCGTTATTAGCCTGTATTTGATGTACAAAGAATGACTACCTTGTTATATAGTCTATAACAGTAGCCTGATTTTCTTTATATAAAAAAATTAAAGTGGGAAGGGAAGGCCAAATGTGGCATCAATAAAAGAGGTTAGTGTGAAGCAAATGGTAGATTTATGGTTTCTAACAAAATATGGAAGAAAGTGATGGAAGTACAGATGTTGTTTGTTGGTTGACAAAGGGAAAAGCTGATATTCAAATATAAAAGTTGAAAATATCACACCATTCCCAAACCAACAACTGTACCTCTCTTTTCCACCCTTTTAACTTACATTGGTGATGCTGTTAGGCACATCATATAAAGTAATTATTAATACTATGATTTAAGTATCTATATATTCTGCTTTGGATCACTTCTTTTCCAAAATAATAATAATAGTAATAATAATTTGTGTAGGTCACTTACAAGAAAAATAATAAAATTTTTAACCAATATATAGAAGTAATTAAAGTGTTCTCAAAAGTCCGTTTTAGGACAACAATTCATTATTTAGTTGTCATTTATAAATATTCTATAGATTTAGTCACTTGCATGGTTTGGATAACAAAAATTGGTCTAATTCTCATATTAGATAATGGTCTTAATTCTATCATGTTGTGGATTTGAAATTCAACGTCACATATAAGATTTCATCCATTTTTTTAAATTTTGTTACTGTATTAATATGAATATATGTAAGGTAAATGAAAATTTAGTGTCTAAAACTATAGTGTATGGACAATTTTTTTTAGAAAAAAATTATTTATTATCATTTAAAAAAGAGAACTAAAAAAATCTGATTTTTGCACAATTGTAGCATATTTCCGTCTAGATTGTCAGTTTAAGTCTTTTTTTTTTTCAAAATTCCAAATTGAGTTTCTAGTTCAAGTCGATTCATCATCTTTCTAGCGATAGATTTCCGATTTGAGACCATCGAACAAAATTCCAAGTGACAGTGATCAATTTAATACTTAGCTTACCACCATTCATTCACCTAAAAAAATGTTGTTGATCACTGTCAATCTACTGTTGTTAATTTTTTCAGCAAAAAGCAAAATAAAGTGAGTCTTGAAAAAGTAAAACCATATTTAGAATCTACAAATCGAGTGCTTTCGATTACATCATTTATAAGATTTCATCACTATTTCAATTTTCTGGTGATCGACGGCGGCTAAAAATAGTTTCTTGTTCTCAATCTAACTTAAAATTGGATAGCCTATTACTCTTATTTGTTTTATAATGAACATTTTGCCTAAAGAAAGTGAAAGAAGGGAGTTATAGTGTACATTACAATACAATTGATGAAAAACTTAATTATGTTGTAATTTTTTTAATTTGACCTATCAGATTCTTTAATTTAAATATGAAATTAAAATCTAGATAATAATCACTTACTTTACAAGAGCAAGGGTGAGAATGAAGGCATCCACAAAGTATAATCCATTTGAGATGCTAATTATTACAAAGCAACAACATGAATTAAAATCCATTTCAATGTGACAATGCCTTCTCTTCTCTTTTACACTGTTGATGCATAGGGAAAAGGCATTTACCAGCTTAAAGAATTCTTTGACTTCTGTAGTTTTGCATTATGTGAACTCTCTATCTCTTCCTGTCAATTTTCAATATCAGAATTCATTAATGAAGAATTCCCATTTTGAATGCTGTTGGACTAGAGTAGAGACTACAAATGTCTTTTTTATTACTATTGTTGTTAAAGTTCAAAAATTCCTAGTGGCTAAATAAGCCATCTCAAAAAAATGAAAAAAAGGCTATGACAGTAATGTCCTCCCATACAATTAGCTGATTTTTGGAGCAGCTCATTTTATGCTAAATAGTGTTACTTTCTGAAGTTGATGACTAAAATAATAAAAATTCATCTAAGCAACAAACTTCAATAACCTCATTCTTTAAAGTTTTCATTTTTACTTTGTACTTTGCTTTCCCACACTTAGATGAAGCCCTTTATCATTTCATCCATAATGCAATATTTAACAAGTTCTTTCACTTTGTTCGCCCAGAATTTCCCTCAATTAGTACATTCTATACAGAAGTTAATGATTTGACAATTCTAATACTATCTACTTACCAAGACAGAGGAACCACATTAGTTCAAATCAACTTTGAACTCAGAAAACAAGTGAAATCTAAATAACTGACATAATGTTCAGAACAGCAGCCAACCCAGCTGTATCTCTAAATAAGCTTCCTAAAATGAAAATAACAAAAAGTGCATGCAAAATTCAGGATGTACCTTGCAAGATTTCAGTAGAGGTTGCAAGAAATACGACCTGAAAAATCTTATTGATTTGCCCAATGAGGTTCTATCACATTCTGCCATTGAGAACAAGGTTAAAATTAATTGACATATTTTTGCCATCAATTATACCGGGAGAACAAAAGAAATCCGCAGGAAAAAAAATATGTGAAAATGGATCATGATTACATACCATTATCATCATCTGGTCCTCTGAGTCCCCCCTTGTTAAGTTCTTGCAAAAGCTGTGAATACAATATAGTCATATGAATTTCAAAGAATATGGTGAGGAATGAAAAAAATACAATGGTGTATTTCACACCATGAATTATAAATCTTAGTTTATGTTCTTTTTACATGCATGGAAGGTCAATCAACGTAGGAGGTGTATCCCACAAAGGATCGTTTAAGCCTCTGGGAAAGATATTCATTTGTAAAGGGGCTAATTCATATTAGGTTGGAGAATAAGATGATGAAAAAGCACAAACTAAAGAAGGAATTCACAGTTCTCCAAATTCTTTTGAGGGATAGGCAATTGTAGCGTAGATATCAACTTTGAAATATCTTCTAAAATAAGGAAACAATGGTGAAAACTAGCTAGGGTTCCTATATACTTTATTTTGTATGTGTGTAGGAGCTAAGATCACACAACTTAACAAAATATTCAAACTAGTTGTTTGGTATTTATCTAAATGGCGTTTTTGCCAAAGCTAAAAAGCAAGGAAAAGAAAGTGGTAGGAAGGACAAACTATAATGGATAACGGCATGTGCAGAGCACACCTGAATTTCAGGCTGTTCCAGAAATTTTCCCACCAACTATTTCATGCTAATATCTTTTTTCTGGTCTAACTAAAATTGTCCTACCAACTATTTTATTTTAATATGTTATTGACTAATAAACAAAAATTAAGGATCATCCACGAGTACACAATTATGCAGATAATTGGAAGCTAAGCAGTGTACATTACCTGGGAAAGTGTTGGCACTGTTGTAGGATCAAATTCTTCAGAGTGTTTTGGGTCAATTGGCACACAAACACGTCCTGATTCAAGATAACATGTTAGTACAGCAAAAGAAGAACTTGAATAACTAAATTCAGAAGGATAACAGAACATACTGAAAGGAAAAATGCTACTCCTTTAAGCTATACACAATAAGAACTTATGGGGAAAAAAAATAGAGGAAACTTCAAATTATGTCAAATAATATTGAAGGCATTATTAATTAGTACAAGTAGAAACTTCAAAGTTCACCTGTTTTTGGATGAATACAAAATGGTGCTTTCAGCAAATGGTTCATGTGTTTCGACACCTAAAACACGTAGAGAAGTTCAAAAGTAAATAGATAGGACATACAAATTTTACGAACAAAGCATCTACTTGCTGAAAGTACATAATTTTTTATTATCTGCATCAGTATAAAACCATGAAATACTCGCAGTTTTGGGAAATTTCTCCAGAATTGTTGAAAGAGACGAGAAAGTAGGGTGTGAAACAGAACTATACAAACCTCCATATCAAGCCTAGGATAAGTAAATGAGAAAACAATCTCTTCAACGCATCTACGAAGCCCTTGTGCCTGACGGAGAAGGAAAAGAAAGCCATAAATATTAAAGTCAAGCTTTAACGCATATACTATCATCTACTTTATCTAATTTGTAATATATCCAATTCAATAAAGCAACTTCCCAAAGAGAAAAAATAAATCAACACCGCGCAATATTTTTTTAAGCAATTTTTTCATGTCTCAGCATAGAGAAATACAATTGCCAAGAAATGCAAGACAATACCAGATGATGCAACAATGAAAAGAAATAAAAAAAACAACCAAATCTTAACTTAAACTGGATCGAAACTTTATTCAAACAAGTTGAGAAAATACTTTGAGCTTTTGCATTGAATGAAAGCTAAATCAAAATTGTTGATCATAAAGTGCAACAATAAATTAACCATTGGATGGGCACCCCCTTGTACAATCAATTGATAATAAGAGATTGGAATTTTTAAATGAAAGACCACAAGAGTGTTATTTGGGCTAAGCATCAACACCAAAAACATTGATTGATACCAATATGATCATGGCAAAGTATTATTAATTCATTTTCTTAAGAACATGGCAGTCCAACAAAAACCATTTATTACCTTCTTTTGTCCAGATTGGAGCAAATGCTTTAGCTGTTCCCATCTGACAAGATTAATGTCATCTTTTGAAATGGAAGCTCTTTTTGAATTCTGCCATTTTCCTCTAAGCTCAGAAGTAACAGCTACAAATATCAAAATATTTTTCAGCAATCAAGTCATGGAGATAACTATAACTTGAATTAAAAATTTGACAAGAAAGTACATTCATCTGGAATCATCTCCAAGATTTTCTCATATTTTTCTTCACTTGAAAATATATTTTGACTGAAAAGCAATTTTTTCTCAAAGAAATCCTTTAGAACTTCAGTGTAAGATCTCCTGCAATGTAGCATGTCTCAGTAGAAGAATGCATCCAAGACTACAAGTATTGATAGACGAAAGAAACGCAGAAGAAAAAACAATTAATAAATAAAAGTCCAAACTTACACAAGAAAAGGATGGAGAGCAGGACCAGTAAAAGACACCCTTTTATTACTGTTTTCATTGCCCTGAACAGAGTACAGAATAAACCTCCATAAAACCAAGATAAACTCTCATTACAGAGTAACATTACTAGAGTGTAGTATCCACCTTGTATACTCTGAAATAATCGGCAATAGCTGCTCTCTGTTCATTTGTTAACCTGCATGCATTGTTGCGATGAATTTGAACATATGCATAGAGAATAAAAGGAACTACAATACAGGTTACAAGTTGCATTACCTTCTAGCTTTTCCATCACAAACCCAGCAATGGACACCTCGCCTACCACTATAAACCCAGAGAATATGGTTGAAGCCAAAGTCATCTGCATGGTTGAACTAAGTTAGAAAAACATAGATGCAGTCTTATGGCTCTTTTTTCAATATTTTGTAAGACATGAAATTAGAGTTGCCCACTCTCTTCCCTTGAATTATGCAGAGTTGATTTGGACAACAGAAGGAACGTATTTGACCAGGGAAAAATTTGGGATTTGAATGAACATGATAAAGCTATTGGCGAGGGTCCATTAATGGTGAAATTATAAGCTCACAATGTTGCACAACACAGCCCACACAATGTGGATAACAAACTGAATTCTATAAAAGCTGATACCGAGATGATTTTATAGTGAAGATATCACGAAGAAAGTACCCACCCCTGAGTGCAGTATCAATCACTTTAATAGCAACAGTCATTAGAGGCCAGCAGTTCAAGCAAACATCAGCTCCTGAGCAGCAATATCTTACATTGTCATAATCTGATATATCCTGGGGAATTCAGAGCCAAATGGTGTTAGGCTGTAACTTCAACTTCTTTAGAAAAAATGGGGAATTGGGATGCATTTCTAGCTGCTGCAGAAGTTCAAAAGCTTACAATATCAAAAATTAGCTCTCTTTCCACTGGAGTGAAAACATTATCACCACTTTGGGCATACGCATGCCTCTTTGCTGGCTGTACCATGAAAAAATTGTATGACAGAAAATATATGTAAGCAATGGGTTAATGAGTTGCTATCATGAGGACTACAGAAAGAACTAAAGTTACCCGACCACATAATCGAACATACAATTCATAGTTTTAGAACAAATAGAAATGCTTGGAACTATATTTTTATCTATTCAAAATTGCATTTAATCCAATAATGGAGTCTAGTAAGGAAAAAAAAAGGTGAAAGAACATGTAGTAGCCTTTAGCAAACAGTAACATCTCATTAATATTTCTAAGCCTAATATGTAAGTACTGAAATTATGAACCTTGATAAAAGTAATCATCCAGGACAGCAAGCATATTAAGTCAAGTAAACAACTTATCATCAACTATAAAAGCAAGAGAAAGAGCAAAAAATGAGAATAACGAAATAAGAAAACCTTACATCCACACTGTAAACTGGGCCAATATCTATTTTAAAAGGGCGTTTCTCTTTTATGGACTTCTCCAATTCAGACTCACTGTTGAAAGACTGGAACCGTATATAAATATCATTATCGAGAGTGAAAGAAAACTCTCTACGACCAAAATAAGACTTGTCACAGGCAGGATGCTTTCCATCTACACAAAGGAAGAAAGACAAAAAGTTACATATGAATCAGGGCAATGGGAGGTAAATAGTTTCAGCACGGCATGCCTGCTCCACAGATGCATGTGCGCTTACAGATATACATAAAAGGTTATGTGGAGTACCATGTCCATATGACATCCATTTGAAAATATCAGCATGAGGAAAAAGCTTTCCTGCCAAGGAGAAACTTGTGGTTAGAGTTAAATGTAAGCATTTCAACATCTCAAATAAGACTCTTGGGACAAAAAAAATACAAAAAAGAAAAGAAATATAGCAAGAATATGCATCCACAGCCATTATGAAAAACATGTCACTAGATTCAATTGGGATTCACATTTTAGATCGAGTTTGCTAACACAGTGTCCAAAAGTGTCTCAATCCTCTATTAATTGACAATTTAATGTTCATACTCAAAAAACAAAACTCAGACATAATTAGACAGCAGAAATTTCAAAGTTAGAAATATGACAAGAACTTAATGGTTACATTTGATTAAACAAATTTCCTATGCAACCACCCTTGTAAGTTCATCAATGTGGATCAATTCTTACACAAAAAAATTCCAAAAGCCAAAATAGACAGTTGTATAAAAAAAACAAGGAGGTGCTAGAAGAATTAATATCCAATTACAAATTATAATATTGCTAAATTAGTGAAAATATAAATGAAATTGTAGAAAAATTTAATTCCCCTCTATGCAAAAGAAAATTAAAGGTATTTACCATAATAAACATTAAGGTAGTTAGGATTAAATCCATCAGGAACAGCATTTCCCATCTTCTGGTCATCAATCAACATGTCATCCCTCCCATTATCAACTTCCATTGTCTGTGCTTGCTCAATCATATGTAATGAACCTGCAATGAGGAGAAAAGGCATAAACTCACTCGGTACATTTTGCAGTCTTTTCCTATTTCCGAATTCAAATTTTTTATATCAGCAATCCAAAGAACATTCATTGATCGAGGAAACTGTTATCAATTTCAACTATCAATCTAACAGAGGAGATATTAAGATTCATCTGCAAACAATTCCTGCGGTTTTGATTTTATGACCAAAAAGGAAAAATCATTACACTAGAATCGGAAAACATTACCTGTAAAACGAAGATTAATGGCTTAGGAGATGATCGTAGCAAAGAAGGCGTCTGACGGCGACAGATAAATGATGAAAGGTTCCGGATGGATGAAAATTAGTTGAGTTGAGAATTGAGAGAAAACAGTAATGGATTGGGAGCTAAACAATGAGTTTTAGATTGTAGGGTTTGAGATTGAGCGGGAAAACGTGGCGGGAAATGTAGGGTGCATTAAAAAAAAATACCAAATTTAAATGGCAGAAAAAAAAAAATTTAAAATATAGACAAAACTAGTAGTTTCGCAAGATTAACTTGCGAAATACTAATCACAAAATCAAAAATATTAACATTTACATGTAATTTTTTTGCAAAATTGCAAGATGATTTGTAAAAGTCCACTTTTACAAGTTGATTGCGAAAATGGATTAATTTTTTATTTTTTTTTTCTAAAACACAACTAATTCAAATAATAATAAATAATAATAATAATAATTAAGATAATAATTTTCATAATAATAATAATTAAGATAATAATAATAATAATAATAATAATAATAATAATAATAATAATAATAAGAATAATAAAATCGGATAATAATGGGTGCATTAAAAAAATAAATACCAAATTCAAATGGTGGAAAATAAAAACGAAATTTAAAATGTGGACAAAACTAATAGTTTCGCAAGATAAACTTGCGAAACACTAATCACAAAATCAAAAATATTAACACTTACACGTAATTTTCTTACAAAAGTTTTCGCAAAGTTTTAAAGTGGATTAATTTTTTTTTTCTAAAACACAACTAATTCAAATAATAATAATAATAATAATAATAATAATAATAATAATAATAATAATAATAAAATCAGATAATAATAATAATAATAATAATAATAATAATAATAATAATAATAATAATAATAATAATAATAATAATAATAATAATAATAATAATAATAATAATAATAATAATAATAATAGATTTTGAAAAAAACACAAAAAACATCTCTAAGTGTCAGTAATAATAATTTTCTAAACATATAACTTATTAATAATAATAATAATAATAATAATAAATTCAGTTTAATGTATCAACTGCTTCATATAAAAACTTATTCATAATTAAAATAATAATTGAATTGGAAATTTAAATATATTAATAACAAATATTTACATAATATGTCAATCACATAATCAAAAATAATTACAAAATATAAAATCGTCCTCGTTCCGTCATCGAGAGAATTCTTTAATATGTGAAGACCCGGGATATCGGGGAGCCTTCCTAGCTCTAGTCTCCCGCCTCAACGCTAATGGAGGAGTCTGCTCCTCCGGAACATCAGTATCCCCCTGGCCCACTGCCTCGTCCGCCTGTTGATCCAAATTTTGCTCTAAATTCTCCAACTCGTGTGCTTCAAATAATGCACCATAA
>CANUEY010574948.1:0-14878 GCA_948099555.1 Croton setiger
AAGGATTCTATCATTTCTCTATCCGCAATTCAATATAGATGTATATATACCACATTTATTATATATATACTTCTCTTATTCTCATTTTTTTCTCATACAATTCTGAATACTCGAACGATCGATTCTTTTTCTTTTTTTTTCTGTTTCATATTTATATTAATTATGAATAACTAAGAATGAAAATAACTAACAATGAAAAGAATAAAGAAAAGAATAAAACACTAATAGCCACGATTTCAGTAGTTTACTAAATTCCTATACATGTACAATTTCGGTTATGCGAGCCCGCTTAGCTCAGAGGTTAGAGCATTGCATTTGTAATGCGATGGTCATCGGTTCGACTCCGATAGCTGGCTTTTCTCTATTTGTTTTTACACGATTGAGAATGATTTTTTTTTTTTGAAATCTAAAGAATATTGAAAGAATATTAATATTGAAAAGGCTTCTTTACCTTTTTTCCAAGGGTGATCGATTATTATGTGGTAGTAACTTCTATGCATTGGACGGTGTCATACTGGAATCTAGAGAGGGTTATGCTTGAATTTTCAAGATTAACCTCAAGGAGAGACTGATCGTTGGTGCTTCTAAGTTGACTGTAATTGTCCCCTTGGATGGTAATGACTTTATCCATGTAAGGGAACTTAACCTTTTGGTGTAAGGAGGATGGTATAACCCTAACTTGGTGTATCCAAGGCCTTCTAAGGAGGAGATTAAAGCTAGTAGGGACATTAATAACCTGGAAAGGGATTTCCATTTTGGATGGCCCAATAATGATGGATAAAGTGACAACCCCCAAAATCTCTCTTCAGGTGTTATCTTATGCCTTTACTATTTGATCAGAAGGTGTAAAATCGGAAGCCTCCAGACCCAAACAGCTTGCTACTCTTAAATGGCATACATTCAAGGCTGACCCATTATCAACGAGTACCATGGGCACAGTTTTGTCTCTGGATTAGACTGTGATGTATAGGGCTTCATTATGGCTACCCTTATTTCCTGGCAAATCTTCATCTGAAAACCCAATGTTTTGTGTCTTAGAAGCTTGGGTTAAAGTAGCCACAAATGTTTCCGGACTTACTTCAACCGATGTTTGGAGTTGGCTTGACGCCTTGCAAAGAGCTTGGCGATGAGGGAAAGATGAAGCTAACAGTTCCCATATGGATACTCTAGCTTGGGTTTTCTTGAGTTGGGTTAAGATTAGGTCTTCTTTTCGTTCAGGGGTTCCTCCCATTGGTTGTTTTGGAACTTTATCCTGAACAATGGGTTCGTATTGCCTTCCGCTACGGGTTATGGCATCAACCTCTTCAGAAAGATCATTCAGGTCCAAGACACGTATGTTGTTCATTTCTAGAAAAAGTTTGAAAGGATCAAACAGTTTCTTTTGAGTGATTATGGCATTTAACCCATGGTTGGGTAAAGGATTGGTATTCATATTGGGTTTTGTCTTGGGTATGATTGACCCATTGTCTACCAGGTCTTGGATCCGTCCTTTTAAGGTCCAACAGGCTTCAGTCTTGTGCCTATTTCCTTGGTGGAACTCACAGTATCCATTGGTTTTGTAGTTGAGGGGTAATGGGTTGGGTAGTGGTCTTGCCTCCAATGGCTTGAGGTATCCGGCCATTACTACCTCTTGGAAAACTAAAGTGATTGGCATTCTGAGATCAGTATAGTTTCTTCTTGGTTGATTGTTACTCAAGTTTAAACGGTTGGTGGGGGGTAATACTGGCCACTTCATTCACTTTACTTGGTCCAGTAGGGCTTTGTTTCTTGTATCTGGTTGAGTCATCTTTGAGTTGACCCAATTGGATAAGGTTTCTACCTTGGTTGCGGTAGCAATGAGTGACTGAAAGGTAGGTAGGTGTGAATATTCGAATTTTGGGCCCGAAAAATGGATTTTTCGCAGACACAAACAGTTAGGCCGGACCAGAAATTTTCGGAAAACAGTGCCAGAAGTATGCTTTCATGGTACTTGAAATATCCGGGATATTACGAGGGTCACAGAAATGTCACCGGAATAGCCATCAAAGTGCAGGAACGTCCCGAAAAGGCTCCGGAATGAAAAACGCGCGAGTTGCTGAATCAAGGCAGCCTAGGCCGCCCACTAGAGGCAGCCCAGGCCGCCCTCTGGAGGCAGCCTTGGCCACCCTCCAAGGGTGCCCCGGACCACCCTCCACGGCAGCTTAGGCCACCCTGAGTTGAGTTTTAGGCGGGATTTCACCTATAAATACCCCCCCAAATCATCATTTTCTTTACACATTGAGCTGTGTTGACAGCCGCTCTTTTCTCCCTTTTTGCCTACGGTGATTCTTCATCTCCAGGTAATTCTTTACTACTTTTTGCATTGCATTGTTGTGATAACATGCATTTGCATACATAAAACATAATAAAAATAAGTCCAAATCAAGCGAAGCTAAGGAGCGGACGCCAATTGCCTCAGGTATATTTCGAAACTTTATCTCTTTGATTTAACTCTCTCCCACCTCATCTTCTATCATGCATACATAACATATTGCATTCCATAAACACACTTTTTGGCTAATATGCCGTCATAATCTCTTGTTTTGGCCACCGTGCCACCTAAATCAAATCTTTCGGCCACAGCGCCGCTCAAATCATTCTTTTGGCTACAACGCCTAAACAAATACACTTTTCGATCACAATGCCATACTAAAAATCACACGGACGTCGATACACTCCTTTTTTGGCCCCTAAGCCTAAATTCACTTTAACACACTCATAGCATGCATACATGCATACATCCCCTTCATCGCCTTTAAATAGGCACATTCGAACTACATTGACCTTGATCTCTCATTCAAACGAGAGTATGTAGGCATATTCGAAATATCACTTTGAATAGCAGGTCTCCCCTCTCCCCACTCCCGATCATTTCCAAATCTTCATTCCTGCATTACATACATTTAGATATTAGGAGCATTGGATATGAATGCATGACATAACCTCCGAATCCACCTCGGGTTCGAAGATTGGTGCTATTCATCCATTGGGGCGATTGACCTAGAAATAGGTTAATTGCAAAACGGAGTCACTAAGGGGTTCTTTCTTAATTTTTCCCCTTTAACAAAATAAATTAAGTGGCAACTCTACACACATTTCACCCCGAGTGAACATCCCCGGCCAACCGACTTCCCTCGCGGATCGGCCTGGCGGCTTGGAAGGGCAGTGACCATCTGGTAAGGGTTCACAATTTGGCGACTCCACTGGGGATTACTTAACTAAAGTTAAGTGTGGGTTACCATTTGTTGACGCTTGATTTTTGCACCCCAAAAATAATCGAGGATGATAAGAGCTCCAAGCTCGGAATTTCCAGAATTCCTACTCAGCTCGATTTTTCTCTTTTCTAAAATATTTTCCAATATTTTAATCCTTGATGCATTTTAAAAGATTCTCAAAATTTCCCTTCTATTTACAAAAATATATGTTTTTCGATGTGTTTTTATTTTTCAAAGTTGCAAAAAGAAAAATATAAAAAAAAGAATTTAAAAGGAACGATTTTTTATTTTAATCTTAAAAATCAATTTTAAGATTAAAATGGCAAAAGTTCTATATTTTATTTTCAATTGATTTTGATTTCGATTTTTAATCGTAGTATGTTTTAAGTTTTTAATTTTAATTAATTAGAAAATTAATTAGAAGGGTTTAATTGGGAAAATTTGGAGAAAAATAAGAAAAATGATTAAATTGAAGAGAAATAAAAGAAATTAGGAAAATTGAAAAGTGGGAAAAGGGAAGGAAGGGCCCGATTGAAAGAGGAAAGAAAGAAGAGGGGGCTAAAGTAGGATTCTGGAAACCAGATGGGTGGAAAGCAGAAATGCCAGAAAGAAGGGGCCAAAACGGCAGCGTTTAACATAAAAACAACGTCATTTTGGTTTAATGAAAAACAAAAAGAAAAAAAGAAATCAGAAAGAAACAGATTGAAGAGAAAGATGAAATGTGAAACAGAAACCTTTGAAGAGAAACAGCAAACGAAATCGAAAAACAGAAGAGGGAAAACGAAATTGAACAGAACCCTAACGAGGGAATCAGAATGTGAAATCAACAATGAGAAGAGAGAGGATATTCGATGGCTTCTGAAAGACGATAAGGCTGATCGAGACGGGAAGAAAAAAGGGAGAAGGAAAAGAAGAAGAAAACACGTTCGAAGTGATTGAAAGCGGCGGTTGCAACCAGAAGGGAGACGTGGCCAGCCAAAGGAAATCACTGGAGCTGCTTGGAAAAAAGGGGGGGGGGGGAGATTTTCGAAAGTAAAAAAAGAAAATCAAAGAGGAAGAGGGCTTCTGGAACTTCGAAATCCAGAAGGGAAAAAGAAACTGTAAGCTTTAGATTTAGGGTTTCTATTTCTACTTTCATTTAATTCAAAAGATTTCTTTTGTAATTGAGGGGTTCTGAAATTAGGGTTCCTAGAACAGAAATTGGGAATTTTTAGAATTAGGGTTTCGAGATTCAAAATTAGGGATTTTTTCTTTTCTTTGATTTTGAAACAATTTTTAAAGAAGAATTGATGCTATAAAGATTCTGGAATTGGTTGAATAAAGCTGGTGAACATTTCTGAGGCATTTTCTGATTATGGATTACAATTTTCCTAGCTTTTTTTTGTTTCTGTTTCAATCAATATCATGCTTGGGATGCTGTGGGAACCAGACTAAAAATCTAGTTGATTGTTTCTGTGATTTATGTGTTTGAACATCAGTTAAACTCTTCTGTTTTCAGTTTGCTAAGTGTTCACAATATTACTTGAATGATTGTTGTTAGGTTGTTGAGAATGATTCTGTTGTTCTTAATATAGGTTTTACTGTCATTAATCAGTTGATGAACTTACCTTCCTGCTTGTTTTAGTCTGCCTTTCTTAGTTGATTTCAGATTCTGGATAGCATAAGTAGTCTAGGATGGTGTCTGTTTTCCTGTTGTGGCCTCAAACAGCTGGCTGCACTTGGAAGTTATTCCTGGAAATTTCAGGCCATGTACTGGGATATATTGCCCTTGTTTCTATGTGTTTTTTATCTGTTGTTTAGAAGGTTGTGTTGTCATTACTTTTTATTTTGAGATGCACATTGCTGGGAGAAAGTTGATTGCATATGTGCATAAATGTTATGGGTCAGATTTGTGAGTTTCTGGTTCAAATGATTCACATCATGCCATGTTTGATAATGTTAAGATCTATCATTTCATTTTGGGAAATAAGGGACTTCATTTCCTTGGCCGTTGGTCATTAGGGCTTAGAAACAGCTAGTGTTGCATGTGTTTTTGCATGAGGATGGTTATTGGTTGGGGATGCATCTTTATCATGAACTGTCTGGCCTTTAGCCTATGCTCTGGTTGTGTATAATATGATCACATGACAATGCATATCTTTGTTGTGAGGTTCTGCCTAAAATGTTTCTGAACGCCCCCCTGTTTGCTTTTCTTTTGGATGTTGTTGTAGCTGTCTTTGTTGTCTGTCTTCGGTATGAATTAATGAACACTTGGTCATTTCAATTTTATGAATTTTGTTTCTGTCTTAGAACCTTTCTTAAGTGAAACTGCATTTCATATTTAAATTAGATCTCTACAACATTCACATTGAGTCTAGTTTAGAATCTATTTGTGTTGACTGTTGTTGCTTGCTGGAATTTGCTGCCTGCCTGCTTGTTGTTTATGTTTTCCTTTTTAGCATGGATGTCCATATGTGTTTATGTCTTAGGTTAGGTTTGATATTCACGATGGCTGCACTCTTGTTGTCTTGGTCTGGTTGTGAAGGTTTGCTTGTTTGCTCTTACCATTCAGCTGTTGTTGTTGGCAGGTTGTATGTTTGAAGTAAATTGGAAATTTAGGGGCAGAATGGTAATATTACATAACGTAGGGGCATTTTTGTAATTTTCATACAATTAAAGAATCAAACTGCAACTTTGCATGATCTGTTCCCAAATGTTGGCTGTATTTGCATGTTTTGGTAATTGTTTAGTCATTTGGCATGAATGTGGGGCTGTTTGGCTAAGTTTTGCAACTTGGGGCACACATGTAATTTTCCAAATTATAAGGACCAAATAATTTTCCATTTTTGAACCAAATTGACATGTTGTTGTGTTTTGTATGTTTATAAACTATTTTGAGGTTAATTTAGTAATAAAAATAACTTTTGGAGCAAAAATGTAATTGTGCAAAATATGAGGGACTAAAATGTAATTTTACATATTTTGCATCTAATTGCCAATTTGTTATGTTTTATATGTTTCAAATGTTGTTTTGTAATATTTGAATGTTTTGTGGGCCAAATGGAAATTTTCCTTATCCGGGGACCTTTTCGTAATTTTTATAATTTCGGGGACTAAATTGTAATTTTTCGTACTTTGCCTTTAATTGCTAATTTTGGGCGCCGGGATTTGATTCGGGGATCAAATCGGATAGTATGTAATTTTTAGGAAACGCATTGTAATTATTTTCTCCGGAAATCGGAGAAAGAATATTTTATAATTAAGGGGTGTTTTAATTTCTACAATTTAAATTCCTGCAATTTATTGCTTTCTGTTTTGTGTTTGTACAAACGATTTAAATAACCGATTTAGGAACATCGTTAGTGGTTTTTCCAAAATAACAGTCTTAACTTTAATTTTTCGGAAAATCAAAATTGGTTTAAGAGGCTGGTAAATCCGGGCGTTAGTCGAAATGAAATTTCGGCTAACGTACCCTGCCCTCTTACTTCAGACCTTTGGTTCGGATTTTGCCTTATCCAAAATAAAAACGGAGTCAAACTTTTTGGTTTTTCTAAAAACCGGTTCCCGAAATGGGTGGCAACTCAAAATAAATTTTAAGACCAACTCGTTCGGCACTGCAACCAAAATGATTTATCGCCTTTTTCTAAATCGAAAATTTTCAGCCTTTTCGGTCCAAAAGCCAGGGAGGGACACGACAACGGAAAACCGGGCCGTCAACAGTTTGGCGACTCTGCTGGGGATTTTTACAGTCAAATCTCTGGTTTTTCTCACTGAATTTTCGACTGTAATTAATGGGTAAACACTTTTTCAAAACAAACCCAAATTGGTTTTTCGACTTTAAAGTTAAGACTTTTTTGCAAAAAATAAATCGTTCTGTGATTTCTGTTATTTGTTGTCTGTTTTACTGCTTTCCTTATAAACTGTTTAGGAAATTGCATTGCATATGTTCATCATCTTCTATCTCCATTCTACCCTTATCACCTTCTGATAAGGTTATCAGTGCGACAGGCTGCTGCTTTCCCGAAAATTTTCGGATACACCAGTCGGAGTACTGGTAATTCTTATCAACCGTAAGTCTCGTACCGAAATGGTATATAAAAGGTTAAGGCTTCAAAACCGAGACCTCGCTTACGGAACCCGAGACTTGTTTAACCTGACTAAACCCACATATAGTTGATCATAGCTACTTCCATTTAGGAAAAACACCCAATTTGTTGTGCTATTGTTTTGAAACATCATCCTAAATGCAAGAGTTATCGTCAATCTCAAAGTCCCCCACTGACTGTCGAGATTTAAACCAAAAATCATAGGGTTTTAGATGTCGGAATTTTAATCGACTGAATTCGTGTGCGGGTGAAATAAGGACAGAGTTCATGCATTTCTACCTCCCGTTCCCCCCATTTTGTAAATAATGTACTGTTGCCATGCATCACTTAACGTGTTTCGTTTCAGCCATTTAGGAGTCGGTTACAGTTATGGGCCGTGGGCCCCAACGCCCAAGTCGGTTGTTTATTTTGAGACATTTTGCCGAGGAAAGGCGAGATAGCCAAACCCGAGCATAATGTCAGAATCCACCAAAATTCACAGTCGAAGTCCAGAAAACGAAGTTTGGGAACTCGAGGCGCTGCCCGAAAAAATCATTGCCTAGCAACAAAGCATAGTTGTTCATGACGTGCAGCGTCACATTGATCTGTATTATACTTTTCCAAACATTTGTATACAATTGTAAACCCGACCCTTCTATAATGAAAAGAAGATTTTAGCCGACACATTCCTGATGTCTTTTGAAAAGTGAGAAAGTAAGAATCGTACAAAAGAAAAAAATAGAAAAACAAAAAAACAAAAAAAAATGAAAAAATAGAAATATTACCCTACTTAAGTAACAGTCACACTTAAGGCAAAAAGAAAGGGTACAGAGAGAAAATGATTAACTAGAAAACCAAAAAATGGCTAGTTAATGACAGAAGAAATCCCAAATGTATTTGTGCTAAACTATACTTGCCTACTTTGGCAAAACTTTTCAAAGTTGCCAACCAGCTGCGGTGGAAGGACCGATCCTCCATGACAGTTACCGACACATTAGCTTGCATCCATTTGATGTGTAAATTCTGCATCTTCATGCATCCATGCATACATCCCTTTTCTAACCATTTTGTTTCACAAAAGGTTATAGCCAACGAGTGATTCTACCCGAAAAGGCACTGTGCCAACGTGGGTCAGAGAACCGTCTGAAAGATTAGTTTAAATCCTGAACGCTCCGATCTCAGCGGAAGTGAGTCTTGAGCCGAGAACTGAAAGTGATATGGCTGACAGACAAGCTGCAGAAAATCCAGGAATTGATCCCAATGAGCCTCGGTATACTCGGGTGGAGGTTGAGGTGATGCTCAACGAAATGCTAGCTACGAAGTTGGCTGAATTAGGCTACGCGCCTCAAGCCTCAGCTCAAGCACCAACTGTACCCTCTGTGTCTGAAAAAGGAAAAGAGCCGGAAGTCTCCGACCCGGTGCTAAAGGAACAAGATGCTGTGTACCACAAAGAGTTATTGAAGAGGGCTAAGTCCACCAAGGAGATAATTAATATACCCGACGAGCCCTTTAAAGGGAAATCTGTCGTGGAAGAGGAATTGGAAGCGGTAAAAAAAGAAATGAAGAAAATTAGTGCTCAACTATAGGTCAAGAATGAATATGTCTTTAAGTTCGAGGAGTACACCGGGGATGAATTGGGGAAAGGACTGTCTGACAGATTGCACAAACCAGTTAAGTTTGACAAAGACGGTGATCCTACGGTACACTTGGACCAGTATGCTTTGCTTGCGAAGTTGAACAGATTGCCTGCGAGCTTCATGCTAGACTGGTTTTCCACTTCTTTGCAGGGACGAGCCCTAATGTGGTATCACGCTTTGGAAAAGAGCAAAAAGGCCAGTTGGGCAGAACTTTCCAAAGCTTTCTTGGATCAATTCTCCTTCAAATCCATGATGAATATGGGTATGAGAGAATTAGAGAATACCGCCCAGAACCCGGATGAGTCGTTCTTTAACTACCTGAACCGTTTGTGGAATAAACTGATGTTGGTTCATAACAAGTCGGATGAACAAGAGCTGATAAAGGTCTTCATAAGTGGAACTTTGCCTCCTTTCCGCAACAAAATGTGCTTCCTACCTCTGAGAGATTTCTCAGATGTTTGCCGGGCAGGGGTAAACATCGAAGACCGCCTTTTAGAGGGTAAAGAGGCAACTACAAAGAATAGCAGTGGATATTCAAACTCAATGCAGAGATAGGGAGGTGCTTCAGGTTTTAGAGATTCTAAATTGGGAGTTAGGCAGTCTGTAAACTTTGTGAGAAGTGGGAAGGATAGAAGTTTCTCAAACTTTGGTATGCCTTTGTCTAAGATTTTGGAAAGTTGTATTCAGAGGAATTTACTGCAGCTGCTTGAGCCAAGACCTCTTCCTAACCCTATACCAGCATATTATGACCTCCGAAGTTATTGCAAATTCCATCAGTCCAAGGGTTATGATACTGACAACTGCAAACGTCTGAAGCATGAAATCCAAGACCTGATCGAACAAGGGAAGATGCCTAATCCAGAGAAAGGCAAGCCTATACCAAGACCAACACATTCCCGGACTACTGTGATACAGCGTCACCTCAAAATTGAGTAGTTAAAAACTGAAGGGAGCTTTCTGTTTTTGTTTTTGAATAGCTTCAAAATGTTGAACAAATTTTGGGTCTGAGAACAATGCTTGTACTGTGTTTCAGTATTTTTTCTTTATGTATGTGTTTTCATCAGAATAACTTTCATTACTTTGGACTGTTATTGCATTATATTTTGTGAGATTTGAGCCTAAACACTGTTAAATTCTTGTGAGTGAGTTCACATGTTCGTCTTAAGAATCCTAGAACTTGCTTCGCGACCTTTCTTAGGCTAAGGCTAGGGTTGCAAATTCAGAAATGATAAAGGCAATTAGGGATAACCATTTAGCTTAAAAAGCCAACCCACTTGAATAAGCCTCTAGATGAGCCCTTTCTAGCCCAAAGCAAACTGATCTTTTCAAAAACCGAACAGTAAACCAGCCAAAAGAAAAAAAAATATTTCTCATTTAACCTTTTGAAGGAATCACACAGGTAGAAAACCTAAGGAAGTCATTGGATAAAAATAATGTATGAAAACATAGAAAACAGAAAAGAGAACACGACAATCTGGTCGAACTGACAAAAGGAAAAAAAAAAGAAAGAATAGAAAAGAAAAACCAGAAATCAAAGTCAAAAGAAAAGACAGTCAAAATCAAAATCAGAAGGAAGATTAAGATGTTGAAAAGCAACAAAGTTGGCAAAAAGAAAGGGTTAGAAAAACTCTTAGGAAATAAAGTTGAAAATGAGAAAGGGTTAGAAGAACTCGTAAGGAATAAAGTACATTTCAGAAAGAAAAATCAACAATACTTCATACGGTTCACTAGAAAAGTGATTCCTTCAAACAAAGCCAAAATTTCACATTTTGTCCGACCTTGGCCTAGGCCCCATTACAACCAAAAGAAAGACCTTTTGATTTGAATTTGCAATCACTATAAGTGGAGGTTAGGTTTCGAAGCAAGCCTATGGTGACTCTTAGCTCACCATGATGAACGCCGAGTGCATACACTGTAACCCTAAACACGAGAGAATTTGTGAGTCTGTGTGACTTATGATAGTTTGAAGTAATGCTAGCTATTTTGTTGAAAACACTAGTATAAAGATAAAATGCTGAAACATGTTATGAAAAGATAGGGTTGCCTCTTCAAAAACCAGGAAGCCCTGAATGAATAGACATGGAGCAGTTGCTCTAATCAGGGGGCAACGAGCTAATATGCAGAAAGATGAGAGAGTCCCGAAGGGTCAAAGACATAGGAGTCTTTGTGTGTGCTGTGCATTACTCCAATCAAGGGGTAATGAGATTGCTTGGAGAATGATGAGAAAACCTCGAGGGGTCAAGAAAGAGAAATATTTGCGCGTATCGCACAGTATCACAAACTGAGACAATAAGAGGCAAAAGCTAGCAGCCAGGTTAGCAATTGAATTCTTTCAGCAATTCAACGTTCTTTAGCGTCAGATAGATCTCGATATGCCAGATGAGGCGTTGAGGAGTAAGAATGAATCAAGATGTGATTCGCAGATTAGAGTTTGCTTTCATGATAAGCAAAACCGTTGAAAACCAAGGTGAAGACTTTGATATAAGCTGCGGCTTAGTTGCTGGTTTTAATGAAGATGTCCAGCGTGGTTGAGATATCTTGACCGTTCAAGTTATGAAGCGTTTGGGATTCGGATTCGTTGTTTGTGGAGAAGCCATTTTCAGTAATGGTGGAATCTCCGTAGCCTTATCGGAAGATAAGGATTCAGATTGTAGAGAAGTCATTTTCAATAATGGTGGAATCTCTAAAGCTTTACCGAAAGATAAGCATTTATATTGTGGAGAAGCCATTTTCAGTAATGGTGGAATCTCCAGAGCCTTATCGAAAGATAAGCATTCAGATTGTGGAGAAGCCATTTTCAGTAATGGTGGAATCTCTAGAGCCTTATCGAAAGACAAACATTCATATTGTGAAGAAGCCATTTTTAGTAATGTTAGAATCTCCGGAGCCTTATCGCGAGATAAGCATTGAATCCAAATCCGTCGATTGTAGAGGAGCCATTTACAGAAATGGTGAAGTCTTCGGAGCCTTATAAGAAGATAAGCACTTGAGTTCGAACAAGGAAAACCCGAATTCACTAACACGATGTAACGTTCATAAACCGCTACAAGATCTGATGAGATGGGGAGAAATGAAAAGAACTTCCTTTGGAGATCCGTTGAGATGTAATTGAGAAGAATCCTCAGTATAGACATGTTGTACCTATAGTCAAGGTCACCAAAATAGTTGAAGAAATTCAGTCTAAATTTCATCGACTTTCCAAGGAAGGAACCGTAACACATATGGTCCTTGGAAGAAGAAGAATCTTGCTGAGTTTGGAATTGTGACTCAATGTCTGTCTTCGCAGCAGAGTCTGGAATTGTGACTCAATGTCTGTCTCCACAGAAGAACAATGATCAGTATCCTACTAATGTATCTTTGAAGATCAATGTCAAGCTTGGAGGATTAAACTCATCAGTGATAGTCGAACGATCATCGTGGCGTTCCCTTGATTGCAGTAAAGCTAACGAAGCCTTGTAAAGTGGAGAAGCCACTTCCAACTCAAACAGTCATCAGAAAGTGAAGAAGTCACTTTCAATTTAACCAGTTATCAGAAAGTGGAGAAGCCATTTTCAGTAAAGGTGGAATCTATAGAGCCTTATCAGAAGATAAGCACTTGCCTCGAAGGAGGAGTCGTTTGCCTCAAAAGATGAGTCATTTTCCTTGGAAAAAAGAGTCGTTTGCCTCGAAAGATGAGTCATTTGCCTCGAAAGAGGAGTCATTTGCCTCGAAAGAGGAGTCTTTTGCCTGGAAAAAGGAGTTGTTTGATTCGAAAGAGGAGTCATTTGCCTTGAAAGTGAAGTCGTTTGCCTTTTTTGTTGGAAAAGGAGTCGTTTGGCTCGAAAGAGGAGTCGTTTGCCTCGAAAGAGGAGTCGTTTACCTTTTTCGTTGAAAAAGAAGTTGTTTTCCTCGAAAGAGGAGTCGTTTACCTCGAAAGAGGAGTCGTTTGCCTCAAGAGAGGAGTCTTTAGCCTTGAAAAAGGAGTCGTTTAGGTGTTCTTCTCGAGGGACGAACACCAGATGTTCTTCTCGAAGGACGAACATCACTTGCCTTGAAAAAGGAGTTGTTTGCCTTGAAAAAGGAGTCGTATTAGGTGTTCTTGTCAAGGGGCGAACACCAGATGTTCAGAAAAGTAAAGAAGTCACTTCTAATACAACCAGAAGTCCAGATGAAAGTGGAGAAATCGCTTTCAACTCAATCAATTATGAGAGAACCCGCTTTCAACTAAAACAGTCATCAGAAAATGGAGAAACCACTTCCAATTTTAACTCAAACAGTCGTTGGAAAATTGAAGAAACCACTTCTAATTTCAACCAGTCGTCAGAAAATTGGAGAAAACACTTCCAATTTCACCCAGGAGTCGGAACGAAAGCGGAGAAGCCGTTTTCAACCTTAATGCAACCGGATGTCGAAGAAAGTGAAGAAGTCGTTTTCGTCAAAGATCGGCGAACCCCAAGGTAAGTATTCCTATCTCAGCGTCAATTGTTACTTTGATAGAAATTCGTGCAAAACACAATTTATCTCAAAGTGGGGTTAAACTGTTGACGCTTGATTTTTGCACCCCAAAAATAACCGAGGATGATAAGAGATCCAAGCTCGGAATTTCCAGAATTCCTACTCAGCTCTCTTTTCTAAAATATTTTCCAATATTTTAATCCTTGATGCATTTTAAAAGATTCTCAAAATTTTCCTTCTATTTACAAAAATATATGTTTTTCGGTGTTTTTTTATTTTTCAAAGTTGCAAAAAGAAAAATATAAAAAAAAATTAAAAGGAAAGATTTTTGATTTTAATCTTAAAAATCAATTTAAGATTAAAATGGCAAATGTTCTATATATTATTTTCAATTGATTTTGATTTCGATTTTTAATCGTAGTATGTTTTAAGTTTTTAATTTTAATTAATTAGAAAATTAATTAGAAGGGTTTAATTGGGAAAAGTTGGAGAAAAATAAGAAAAAGAATTAAATTGAAGAGAAACAAAAGAAGTTAGGAAAATTGGAAAGTGGGAAAAGGGAAGGAAGGGCCAACTGAAAGAGGAAAGAAAGAAGAGGGGGCCAAAGTAGGATTCTGGAAACTAGAGGGGTGGAAAGCAGAAATGCCAGAAAGAAGAGGCCAAAACGGCGGCATTTAACATGAAAATGACGTCGTTTTGGTTTAATGAAAAACAAAAAAAATAAAAGAAATCAGAAAGAAACAGATTGAAGAGAAAGATGAAACGTGAAACAGAAACCTTCGAAGAGAAACAACAAACGAAATCGAAAAACAGAAGAGGGAAAACGAAATTAAACAGAATCCTAATGAGGGAATTTGAACGTGAAATCAACAGTGAGAAGAGAGAGGAGATTCGACAGCTTCTGAAAGAAGATAAGGCTAATCGAGACAGAAAGCAAAAAGGGAGAAGGAAAGAAGAAGAAAACACGTTCGAAGTGATTGAAAGCGGTGGCTGCAACCAGAAGGAAGACGTGGCTAGCTAGAGGCCACTGATGATTTCCTTGAAAAGGAAATCACTGGAGCTGCTTAGAAAAAGGGGGCGCAAGATTTTCGAAAGCAAAAAAAGAAAATCAGAGAGAAAGAGGGCTTCTGGAACTTCGAAATCCAGAAGGGAAAACGAAACTGTAAGCTTTAAATTTAGGGTTTCTATTTCTGTTTTTATTTAATTTAAAAGATTTCTTTTGTAATTGGGGGGATCTGAAATTAGGGTTCTGACGCGGACCCAGTTTAGATAGGAAGTTGAAGAACGCCACAACTTGTTAAGGTTGATAAGTTAATCAAGTTCCTTGTACAAAGAAGAAGGGAGAAAATCTCACTCTCTAATTAACACAAAAATTATAAGTCCCAAAGGAGCAAATAATTCGAAAATTATATGGAAGCAAAAGTTGTTATTCATTCGGCCAAAAGATGCCTTTAAATAGGCATTACAAAATCCTACCCTAAGTAGGGAGGCTAGGGAGACTACAGAGTTT